>CM060948.1:202738173-202815673 GCA_030765055.1 Mantis religiosa
AGGATACATCTTGGGCATGTCAGTATCAAGATGTCTAAGGAGCTCCCGGAAACGAAAACCAGGTGGCGTTGGTTTAATAGTAGTGTTCCTATAACGCACGTCCATGAAGGTATTAAAGAACGGCGTAAACGATGGATGTGTGGGCATGCAATTAAGTCCACAGCCATAATTGGCTAATAACATGTTGCGCCTGTACTGCAGAGGAGGTTCTGCAGACTCAGCATACAGGCTTATAACTCGGCTCGTTGGAAATGCCCCAACAGCTATACGTATGCCACAGTTATGGACTGTGTCTAATCTCTTCAGCACAGATGGTCGTGCTGAGCCATAAACGATACTACCATAGTCTAATTTGGAACGGATGAGTGCCCGATAAAGTCGCAATAACACTGCACGATCCGCTCCCCACGATTTTCCACTTAGTACCCGCAAGATATTCAAAGATCGGTCTCATCGTGCCTTCAGTTGTGCTATATGCGACGACCAACTAAGTTTTCTATCAAATATCAATCCAAGGAACCTCGTCTCATCTGCAAAAGGTAGTAGATCAGCGCCTAGCCGGAGCCTTGGAGGTAGTCGACTCTGCTGACGCCAGAAGTTTACACAGATGGTTTTCTCAGCGGAAAATCGAAAGCCGATTTTTAAACTCCAACTCTTAAGGTTGTCCAAGGTGGTCTGAAGACGGCGCTCTAAAAACGGAGTGCGCTGAGATGTACAGTAGACGGCAAAGTCGTCTACAAATAGGCATGACGAGACACCTGGAGGCACACATTTCGAGATAGAATTAATCGCAATAGCAAACAACGTAACACTTAATACCGATCCCTGTGGTACACCGTTCTCTTGAACAAAAAGGTTCGAAAAAACCGAGCCAACCCTTACTCGGAATACGCGGTCTTTCAGGAATTCCTGAAGGAAGAGTGGTAGGCGTCCACGTATATTCCAGGTGTGCAGAGTACGTAGCAACCCTGCCCGCCAACACGTATCATAAGCCTTTTCGAGATCAAAAAATATTCCGACTGTTTGACAGTTCTTAAGAAATCCGTTCATAATCTGTGTCGACATGGACACAAGATGATCCACTGTTGAACGGCGTCGTCGGAAACCGCACTGGATGTTATTCAGTAGGTTGTGCGTTTCCAGCCACCATACCAACCGCCCATTTATCATGCGTTCCATCACCTTGCATACGCAACTGGTGAGGGAAATAGGGCGGTAGCTAGAAGGGAGGTGACGGTCCTTGCCAGCTTTCAAGATAGGTATAATGGTAGCTTCTCGCCACTTTTCAGGAAACGTGGCATCAACCCAAACACGGTTATAGACCTCGAGCAGGAATGCCTTACCTTCAGGTGAGAGATGTTGTAACATTTGAACGTGGATTCCATCCGGTCCTGGTGCTGTCAGTCGCGATGACGAAAGAGCGTGTTCTAGCTCTGCCAAGATGAAGAGGCGGTTATAGTCTTCAAGGTTTCTGGAACTAAACACGAAACCTTGAGATTCTACCTGAGTCTTAATTGAGATAAACTCAGGAGCATAATTGCATGAGCTAGACACCTGAGCGAAAGCACAGCCGAAGGTGTTAGCCACAACAAACGGATCAACAACAACTCCTGCAGTTGTTTTCAGACCAGCGATTGGCAGGTGGGTTGATTTTCCGGCCACGCGCCTTAATTTATCCCATACAACAGATGAGGGTGTACATCTGTTAAAAGATGATACAAATTTGTTCCATGAGGTCTTTTTGCTATCCTTAATTATTTGCCTAGATTTTGCACGCGCTTTCTTATACTCAATTAGATTACTTAGCGTAGGGTTTCGTTGGAATACCCTTAGAGCACGTCTACGAGCACGAATAGCATTCCGGCAGTCGTTGGTCCACCATGGGACAGGAAATCGACCGAGTTGGGTAGCCGAACGTAGAATAGACTGTTCTGCAGCGGAAAGAATTTTCTCTGTGAGATGATCGACTAAATCATTCACAGAATCGTGCTCGTTGTATTCAAAGACAGCCAACTGGGTGTAAAGATTCCAGTTGGCACGATCAAAGCGCCATCTAGGGATACGTGAGGGAGACACATCTTGTGCTAAGAGACTAAGAAGACATGGAAAGTGGTCGCTGGAATGTAAATCAGAGATGACATTCCACTGTAATGAAACAGCTAACTGGGATGAACACACTGCCAAATCGGTGTGCGAATAGGTGTTAAACGCGTCTGAGAGGAATGTGGGCTCTCCGGTGTTCAGGAGAACCAAGTTATTGCTCTCCAGGAATTTTGCAATGAGGTTGCCTCTCGAACATGCCCGATTTGAGCCCCAAAGTGGGTGATGGGCATTAAAGTCTCCAACTATTAGAAATGGTGTTGAAAGTTGGGAAACCAGATCTTCAAGGTCAACTAACGAGAGGTCATCTGATGGCGGGAGATATACAGTGCAAATGCAAAATTCTATTGATGGCAGCTTAATCCTTACAGCTACAGATTGTAAATCAGACTGTAGCTGTAACGGATCTACAAATATGTCATCCCTGAGGAGCATCATAGTACCCCCGTGTGCAGGAATGCCCTCTTCTGTTTCAACATCACACCTCAGTGGTGTGTAGCGTCTGATTTTAAAGTTGTCTTGTGGTCGTAGCTTAGTCTCTTGTAAGCATACCACTAAGGGGTGATGCTTACTGAGCAAAAGTTCCAATTCTGGTCGATGCGCTCTTAATCCTCGTATGTTCCATTGTAGGATAGCCATTGGAACTATGGGATATAAGATGTAAAGGTAGTCTACATTAAGACGACTTCATGGGTGGCCGAATCAATTTGCCCTTTTTCTTTGGTGTAGGGCTAGTTTCGGCAGGTTTATCCTGCCTCTTCTTTGCTGCAGATGTAGCAGCGTGGTCAGCTGTTTCCTGCTCCATATCCTCTATGGAAGAGGACGGTTTTCCTTCTACAACTTTCGATTCGAGGGGCTCGAAGCGATTGGAAATTCCGACCGACGTAGATGACGGTCGCCGGTCGTGGTCCTCCCCAGAAGATGACTCCGACGATGAACTCGGAGACGCTCTAGGGCTACGTTTCTTGGACTTTTCTGGAGCAGACTTTGTGCTTTCTTTCAGGAAGGCAGTTCTATCATACTGCGTCTTCAACTTGATCTCTGGTGCTTGGTATACAATGGGCAATTTCGTCCTGTTGTTAGAAGTGGATGCTTTCTCAGGCGACTTCACTGACTTGTTATTTTCAGTAGTCTGTGTTCTCGGAGTTTTAGATGTTGTTACTGATGCTCTTGGTTGCGATCTATGCACTAGAACTTTCTCGGATATTGTTGCCCCGTTTATATCAGATGTTTGGGTACCAGCCTCCCGTTTCGGTGACGGAGTAGCCGCCACAGAGCTATAGGTACGGGAGGTGGTTGAAGAGGGCTTGAGAATACATAGAAGTTTCCGGGCTTCCGAAAAGGATACCTTTTCTTTAACCCGGATCTCCTGAATAGCTCGCTCTTCAATATAACGGGGGCATTCTCGTGAACTTGATGGATGTTCACCGCTACAATTTACGCATTCCGGAGGTGATGTACATGCATTTTCATGCATGCCGGCTCCACAGCTGACACATGTAGGTGCGCCTTTACAGAACGCACTAGTGTGACCGAACCGCTGACATTGGTAGCATCTCAGAGGGTTAGGTATGTACGGTCTAACCTCAATCACTTCATTTCCTGCCCTGATCCTTTGAGGGAGATCTACCCGATCAAAGGTCAGGAACAGGGTACGAGTAGGAACCATATCCCCTCGTTCTCTCCTTTGGACACGATATACTGCAGTTACGCCTTGTTCCTGGAGGTTCTCCTGAATATCCTCGTTGGACATTCCATCCAACGCGCTAGTGTTTACAACACCGCGCGAGGAATTCAGGGTCCTATGCATCTCCACTTTGACTGGATAACTGCCCAGCATATTGGCTTTCAGTATCTTTGCTGCCTGGGATGCTGTAGTTGCTTCCACCAGCAGCGTGCCATTTCTAGATTTTGTACATGATTTAACAGCACCAGCTATTTTGTCAAGACCTTTCTGTATAATAAACGGATTAACCGTAGAAAAAGTTCTACCTTCCTCCGTTCGTTTAATAACTAAGTAGCGAGGACCACACTCAACTACTTGTTTAACACTGTTTTCAAATAAATCCTTTCCACGTTTATTGTTTTTTGGGGGGTGTATGTTAACCATAATATTAGGTCTAAATTTCATCCCCCAGTGCTCCCCACCCACCACGGAGTCCAACAAGGGGTCACCCCACTGGGATGACAGGGCTACACAGGGGATATAGCGAGCTCGCCGTCCCACTCACCCTGGAGGTCGGTACAATACCTAGTCCTGGCCGATTGATTAGGGGTGGGTTAGTCCCTAACCTCCCGTTTAGGCGAAGCAGAAGCCAAAGTAGTGTATTAGAAATGCGCACCCTCCCCGAATTCAGAAAAAACTGTTACGAGCTCAGATACGCATCCCTCAACCACCAGGACAAACCTTTCCACCGACACGGGTCTCCACGCACGGCCTACACGTGGGTGGGCCTGTTGACCGTCTCCCTCAACCACGAAGAGGAGCCCACTCGAGGGAGACTGTTGGCTCGGGACCCCGGGTTCGCCAAACCCGTACCTACCGAAGTAGGCCCCTGGGGGGAACTATCCTTTCTGGCGACGTCTTCACGCACACTTTCTTCTCCTGTCACTTAGGAGAACTATCCAACACTTCCAAAAAACCGTCTCGATTTTTTCTAGCTACCACATTTATATCTACTGAGTATTCATTGGCTTAACGCCCACAGCTCGAATCCTATTGGTTATGGGATTAAATTTTGAATCTCAGCTATAGTATGGTTAACGTATCACTCGAGTTTTCCTCCGGGAGATTCCGAAATTTTCCTCATAAATACACTAGAAACATAAACACATTTTCCCACGTAAAAAGATATATAATGGATATGAACGTCCTTCAGAAATATATATCATATACTGGAAATCTTGTAAGTTTAGGAACGTAATTTTGCAGGTATTTATCTACAAATATGCACAGAATTAAAACCACAAACACGTATATATATATATATATATATATATATATATATATATATATATATATATATATATATATATATACATATATACACACATATTCAGGCTTTCTTTTCATATTAAGAGTTTCAATTATTTATTAAGATAATTTAAAGAAAGTCGGCTGACAATCGTGGAAAATAGTAGTCAATTAAGACATTAAATAATCGTCCCAGTCCTTTAATAATATAGACCTTAGGCCCCTTTTTATACAGGGGATGCACATGGAAATAGTGCTAGAATCATTAGACCATTATAATAGAGCTCGAAAAAGAAAAAGAATATCATTAGTTTAGAAGCGTCTAAGGAGACTTAACAGATTCATAAAACACTATGAGAAACCTTATTTAGCAATTTAGCATACTATAAATAGTTTCAACCGGATGGTTACAGAAAACCAACAAACATTTGTAGTGATAGACTTAAACGTACATACATTTTGAATGATTCCGTCTTTGGAGGTGGCATTTTCTAGCTTCAATAGCAAATAAATGAAATTTGATTAATAAGAAGCCTACAAGAGCAGGATATATGGTGAAGTTTTCCATGAATTTTGCAGATATATTTCAGTAACATGCAAAATTGTGGGGAAATTTGAGTGAACTTAAAATAGAATTTTAATGGTTTTATATGTAATTATATGTTTTATTTAGGACCTCTTTGCATTTTCACAGTCAGTACAAATAGTTTTTAGCAATGAAAATAATGAACACCGATTTAGAACTGGTTTAAAACTATGACGAGCCTAATGATCCAGAGAATTCAGTCAAATTTCGGATAATAATCACGCTACCGCCTTTTTATTGTGTTCACAGGTGTTGAAATATGCTAAGCATGATAATAAAGTAGTTACAGCTGTCGTTTTCATAACTCCACTAGGTTTCACCAAAATGAATCTCGTCGCAGTATGCAATACTGCACTTCAAATAGTGCGCGTTTAGTTCTTAGTTCTATAAGTGCATGTCACTTATGTGCTTTTTAAAACAAAAAATAATTAAATTGTAAAATAAGTTAGTAATGCAAAGTTCACATACAAAGAGTTCTGACTCGCTCGTTTTGCTGAATAGGTACTACTTTTTCTGTAGCTTTTCCGTTATTTTATTAAATTATTCTTACTGTGACTATGATGTAGACTTTGAGTTTGCTTAAACACTGCAACACATAAACATAGGTATTTCCTGATGCTTTCACAGCCGGCGTCATGAAGAAGAGTAAAGTTATCTTGCGGGCTCGCAGGCCGTGGTCCAAGCGCAGTCTTTGGAGAAACGTCGGGATATTCCAGTCCTACTAGACCACAGCCTACGAGCCCGCAAGATAACTTTACTGTTCCACATAAACATAAGTTGATTAAAAATTTCCATCAATTGCTTTTTCCTGTGTGACACTGTAAAACATATTTCATGCATACAAAATAGTTTTCAGCAAGAAAATACTTCTTTTGCAGGTAGGCGATATGATAAAGAGGGAAACCTGAAACAGTGGTGGACAGAAACAACTATAGAAGAATATGAAAAGCGGGTGAAATGTATTGTAGAACAATACAGCAGCTACAATGTAACGGAGCTGGGAGAAAACTTCACTGTAAGTTAGTCTTAAGTTAATATGTCATAGAATAGCATAGCCTCACTTTTCTGCACCTTTCAAATACTGTACTCTCGAATTATATCTAACACGGTTTCCTGCAAGTACCTACATGTGCATTTACAACCAAATCTGAGCATATAGCTAACCAGTGCAGGTGAAGCTTATTCCTTTCGTTATTTACTATGTAGACAAGTATGTGATTCAGAAATCTTTGCAACCAGGGTATCCTTCAAATATTCAGTACAATTAGGTAATGCACACTATGTTATATATTAAACGATTTTATAATTTCTAAAGAATCACCACCACCACCAACGCCACCGCCACCGCCGCCATCACCCTCATCATCACCACCAACACCAACACCATCACCACCACCACCAATTCAATCACCATCCCCACCACCACCAACACCACCACCAACACCACCACCACCACCACCACCACCAACACCACCACCAACACCACCACCACCCCCACCATCACCTACACCCCCACCACCACCAGCACCCTCACCATCCCCCCACCCCCACCACCACCACCATCACCAACACTAACACCACTACCACCACCACCACCTCCATCACTAACACCAACACCACCACCAACACCACCACCAACACCACCACCATAACCATCCCCACCATCACCAACACTAACACCACCACCAACACCACAACCACCACCACCACCACCACCACCAACACCACCACCAACACTAACACCACTACCATCACCACCTCCATCACCACCACCAACACCACCACCAACACCACCACCACCATCACCAACACAACCACCAGCACCCTCACCATCCCCCCACCACCACCACCATCACCAACACTAACACCACTACCACCACCACCACCAACACCACCACTATAACCATCTCCACCATCACCAACACTAACACCACCATCACCAACACCACCACCACCATCACCAACACTAACACCACCATCACCAACACCACCAACACCACCTCCGCCACCACCAACACCACCACCAACACCACCACCAGCAACACCACCACCAACACCACCACCATAACCATCCCCACCACTACCACCACCACTACCAACACCAACATCAGCACCACCACACGACCACCAACACCACCACCAAAAACACCAACACCACCACCACCACCAACACCACCACCACCAACACCAACATCACCACCACCACGACCACCAACACCAACACCATCACCATCGCCACCACCACCAACACCAACATCACCACCACCACTACCACCACCAACACCAACATAACCACCACCACCACGACCACCAACACCACCACCAACACCAACATCACCACCACGACCACCACCATAACAACCACCACCTCCACCAACACCACCACCTCCACCAACACCAACACCTCCACCAACACCACCGCCACCTCCACCATAACAACCACCACCTCCACCAACACCACCACCTCCACCACCACCACGCCCACCAACACCGCCGCCACCTCCACCATAACAACCACCACCTCCATTAACACCATCACCTCCACCAACACCACCACCTCCACCAACACCACCACCTCCACCAACACCACCACCTCCACCAACACCACCACCTCCACCAACACCATCACCTCCACCAACACCATCACCTCCACCATCACCACCACCTCCACCACCACCGCCACCTCCATCAACACCATCACCTCCAACAACACCACCACCTCCACCAACACCATCACCTCCACCAACACCACCACCTCCACCAACACCATCACCTCCACCAACACCCCCACCTCCACCACCACCACGCCCACCAACACCGCCGCCACCTCCACCATAACAACCACCAGCTCCATCAACACTATCACCTCCACCAACACCACCACCTCCACCAACACCATCACCTCCACCAACAGCCCCATCTGCACCACCACCACGCCCACCAACACCGCCGCCACCTCCACCATAACAACCACCACCTCCATCAACACCATCACCTCCACCAAAACCACCACCTCCACCAACACCCCCACCTCCACCACCACCACGCCCACCAACACCGCCGCCACCTCCACCATAAAAACCACCACCTCCATCAACAACATCACCTCCACCAACACCACCACCTCCACCAACACCACCACCTCCACCAACACCACCACCTCCACCAACACCATCACCTCCACCAACACCACCTCCACCAACACCACCTCCACCTACACCTCCTCCACCAACACCACCTCCACCAACACCATCACCTCCACCACCACCACCTCCACCAACACCATCACCTCCAAAAACACCATCACCTCCTCCAACACCACCACCTCCACCAACACCACCACCTCCACCAACACCACCACCTCCTTCAACACCATCACCTCCACCAACACCAACACCTCCACGAACACCACCGCCACCTCCACCATAACAACCACCACCTCCAGCAACACCCCCACCTCCACCACCACCACGCCCACCAACACCGCCGCCACCTCCACCCTAACAACCACCACCTCCATCAACACCATCACCTTCACCAACACCACCACCTCCACCAACACCCCCACCTCCACCCCCACCACGCCCACCAACACCGCCGCCACCTCCACCATAACAACCACCACCTCCATCAACACCATCACCTCCACCACCACCACCTCCACCAACACCATCACCTCCACCAACACCACCACCACCAACACCACCACCACCACCAACACCAACATCACCACCACCACGACCACCAACACCAACACCATCACCATCGCCACCACCAACACCACCAACACCAACATCACCACCACCACTACCACCACCACCAACACCAACATAACCACCACCACGACCACCAACACCACCACCAACACCAACATCACCACCACGACCACCACCATAACAACCACCACCTCCACCAACACCACCACCTCCACCAACACCAACACCTCCACCAACACCACCGCCACCTCCACCATAACAACCACCACCTCCACCAACACCCCCACCTCCACCACCACCACGCCCACCAACACCGCCGCCACCTCCACCATAACAACCACCACCTCCATTAACACCATCACCTCCACCAACACCACCACCTCCACCAACACCACCACCTCCACCAACACCACCACCTCCACCAACACCATCACCTCCACCAACACCATCACCTCCACCAACACCATCACCTCCACCAACACCACCACCTCCACCTCCACCGCCACCTCCATCAACACCATCACCTCCAACAACACCACCACCTCCACCAACACCATCACCTCCACCAACACCCCCACCTCCACCACCACGCCCACCAACGCCGCCGCCACCTCCACCATAACAACCACCACCTCCATCTACACCATCACCTCCACCAACACCACCACCTCCACCAACACCACCACCTCCACCAACACCACCAGCTCCACCAACACCACCACCTCCACCAACACCACCACCTCCACCAACACCACCACCTCCACCAACACCATCACCTCCACCAACACCACCACCTCCACCAACACCACCACCTCCACCAACACCACCACCTCCACCACCACCACCACCTCCACCAACACCACCACCTCCACCAACACCACCACCTCCACCACCACCACCACCTCCACCAACACCATCACCATCACCTCCACCAACACCACCACCTCCACCTACACCATCACCTCCACCAACACCACCACCTCCACCAACACCACCACCTCCACCAACACCACCACCTCCACCAACACCACCACCTCCACCAACACCATCACCTCCACCAACACCACCACCTACACCACCACCACCTCCACCAACACCATCACCTCCACCAACACCCCCACCTCCACCACCACCACGCCCACCAACACCGCCGCCACCTCCACCATAACAACCACCACCTCCACCAACACCATCACCTCCACCTCCACCAACACCATCACCTCCACCTACACCAACAATTCCACCGACACCACCGCCACCTCCACCATAACAACCACCACCTCCACCAACACCCCTACCTCCACCACCACCACGCCCACCAACACCGCCGCCACCTCCACCATAACAACCACCACCTCCATCAACAACATCACCTCCACCACCACCACCTCCACCAACACCATCACCTCCACCAACACCATCATATCCACCAACACCACCACCTCCATCAACACCACCACCTCCACCAACACCACAACCTCCACCAACACCATCACCTCCACCAACACCACCAACACGACCACCAACACCACCACCTCCACCAACACCACCACCTCCACCAACACCATCACCTCCACCAACACCACCACCTCCACCAACACCACCACCACCACCACCAACACCACCATCTCCACCAACACCACCACCTCCACCAACACCATCACCTCCACCAACACCACCACCTCCACCAACACCACCACCTCCACCAACACCACCACCTCCACCAACACCATCACCTCCACCAACACCACCATCACCACCACCACCACCAACACCACCACCTCCACCAACACCACCACCTCCACCAACACCATCACCTCCACCAATACCACCACCTCCACCAGCACCACCACCTCCACCAACACCACCACCTCCACCAACACCACCACCTCCACCAACACCATCACCTCCACCAACACCACCACCTCCACCACCAACACCACCACCTCCACCAACACCACCACCTCCACCAACGCCATCACCTCCACCAACACCACCACCTCCACCAACACCACCACCTCCACCAACACCACCACCTCCACCAACACCACCACCTCCAACAACACCACCACCTCCACCAACACCATCACCTCCACCAACACCAATACCTCCACGAACACCACCGCCACCTCCACCAAAACAACCACCACCTCCAACAACACCCCCACCTCCACCACCACCACGCCCACCAACACCGCCGCCACCTCCACCATAACATCCACCACCTCCATCAACACCATCACCTCCACCAACACCACCACCTCCATCAACACCACCACCTCCACCAACACCACCACCTCCACCAACACCATCACCACCGCCAACACCACCACCTCCACCAACACCACCACCTCCACCAACACCACCACCACCACCACCACCAACACCACCACCACCACCAATACCACCACCTCCACCAACACCACCACCTCCACCAACACCATCACCTCCACCAACACCACCACCTCCACCAACACCACCACCTCCACCAACACCACCACCTCCACCAACACCACCACCTCCACCAACACCATCACCTCCACCAACACCACCACCACCACCACCAACACCACCACCTCCACCAACACCACCACCTCCAACAACGCCATCACCTCCACCAACACCACCACCTCCACCAACACCACCACCTCCACCAACACCACCACCTCCACCAACACCATCACCTCCACCAACACCAACACCTCCACGAACACCACCGCCACCTCCACCAAAACAACCACCACCTCCAACAACACCCCCACCTCCACCACCACCACGCCCACCAACACCGCCGCCACCTCCACCATAACATCCACCACCTCCATCAACACCATCACCTCCACCAACACCACCACCTCCATCAACACCACCACCTCCACCAACACCACCACCTCCACCAACACCATCACCACCGCCAACACCACCACCTCCACCAACACCACCACCTCCACCACCACCACCACCACCACCACCAACACCACCACCTCCACCAACACCACCACCTCCACCAACACCACCACCTCCACCAACACCACCACCTCCACCAACACCACCACCTCCACCAACACCACCACCTCCTCCAACACCATCCCCTCCACCAACACCACCACCTCCACCAACACCACCACCTCCACCAACACCATCACCTCCACCAACACCATCACCTCCACCAACACCACCACCTCCACCAACATCACCACCTCCACCAACACCACCACCTCCACCAACACCACCACCTCCACCAACATCACCTCCACCAACACCACCACCTCCACCAACACCATCACCTCCACCAACACCCCACCTCCACCACCACCACGCCCACCAACACCGCCGCCACCTCCACCATAACAACCACCACCTCCATCAACACCATCACCTCCACCAACACCACCACCTCCACCAACACCATCACCTCCACCAACAGCCCCACCTCCACCACCACCACGCCCACCAACACCGCCGCCACCTCCACCATAACAACCACCACCTCCATCAACACCATCACCTCCACCAAAGCCACCACCTCCACCGACACCCCCACCTCCACCACCACCACGCCCACCAACACCACCGCCACCTCCACCATAACCACCACCACCTCCATCAACACCATCACCTCCACCACCACCACCTCCACCAACACCATCACCTCCACCAACACCATCACCTCCACCAACACCACCACCTCCACCAACACCACCACCTCCACCAACACCACCACCTACACCAACACCATCACGTCCACCAACACCACCTCCACCAACACCACCTCCACCTACACCACCTCCACCAACACCACCTCCACCAACACCATCACCTCCACCACCACCACCTCCACCAACACCATCACCTCCACCAACACCATCACCTCCACCAACACCACCACCTCCACCAACACCACCACCTCCACCAGCACCACCACCTCCTTCAACACCATCACCTCCACCAACACCAACACCTCCACGAACACCACCGCCACCTCCACCATAACAACCACCACCTCCACCAACACCCCCACCTCCACCACCACCACGCGCACCAACACCGCCGCCACCTCCACCATAACAACCACCACCTCCATCAACACCATCACCTCCACCAACACCACCACCTCCACCAACACCCCCACCTCCACCACCACCACGCCCACCAACACCGCCGCCACCTCCACCATAACAACCACCACCTCCATCAACACCATCACCTCCACCACCACCACCTCCACCAACACCATCACCTCCACCAACACCATCACCTCCACCAACACCACCACCTCCACCAACACCACCACCTCAACCAACACCACCACCTCCACCAACACCATCACCTCCACCAACACCATCACCTCCACCAACACCACCACCTCCACCAACACCACCACCTCAACCAACACCACCACCTCCACCAACACCATCACCTCCACCACCACCACCACCACCAACACCACCACCTCCACCAACACCACCACCTCCACCAACACCACCACCTCCACCAACACCATCACCTCCACCAACACAAACACCTCCACGAACACCACCGCCACCTCCACCATAACAACCACCACCTCTACCAACACCCTCACCTCCACCACCACCACGCCCACCAACACCGCCGCCACCTCCATCATAACAACCACCACCTCCACCAACACCATCACCTCCACCAACACCACCACCTCCATCAACACCATCACCTCCACCAACACCATCACCTCCACCAACACCATCACCTCCACCACCACCACGCCCACCAACACCGCCGCCACCTCCACCATAACAACCACCACCTCCATCAACACCATCGCCTCCACCAACACCACCACCTCCATCAACACCATCACCTCCACCAACACCACAACCTCCATCAACACCATCACCTCCACCGACACCATCACCTCCACCAACACCATCACCTCCACCACCACCACGCCCACCAACACCGCCGCCACCTCCACCATAACAACCACCACCTCCATCAACACCATCACCTCCACCAACACCACCACCTCCACCAACACCAACACCACCACCTCCACCACCACCACGCCCACCAACACCGCCGCCACCTCCACCATAACAACCACCACCTCCATCAACACCATCGCCTCCACCAACACCACCACCTCCACCAACACCATCACCTCCATCAACACCACCACCTCCATCAACACCATCACCTCCACCAACACCATCACCTCCACCAACACCCCCACATCCACCACCACCACGCCCACCAACACCGCCGCCACCTCCACCATAACAACCACCACCTCCATCAACACCATCGCCTCCACCAACACCACCACCTCCACCAACACCAACACCTCCACCAACACCACCACCTCCATCAACACCACCACCTCCACCAGCACCCCCACCTCCACCACCACCACGCCCACCAACACCGCCGCCACCTCCACCATAACAGCCACCACCTCCACCAACACCATCACCTCCACCAACACCATCACCTCCACCAACACCACCACCTCCATCAACACCATCACCTCCACCAACACCATCACCTCCACCAACACCATCACCTCCACCAACACCCCCACCTTCACCACCACCACGCCCACCAACACCGCCGCCACCTCCACCATAACAACCAACACCTCCATCAACACCATCGCCTCCACCAACACCACCACCTCCACCAACACCACCACCTCCACCAACACCACCACCTCCACCAACACCACCACCTCCACCAACACCATCACCTCCACCAACACCACCACCTCCACCAACACCACCACCTCCACCATAACAACCACCACCTCCACCAACACCACCACCTCCACCAACACCACCATCTCCATCAACACCATCACCTCCACCAACACCACCCACTCCACCAACACCACCACCTCCACCAACACCATCACCTCCACCAACACCATCACCTCCACCAACACCACCATCTCCATCAACACCATCACCTCCACCAACACCACCACCTCCACCAACACCACCGCCACCTCCACCATAACAACCACCACCACCAACACCAACACCTCCACCAACACCATCACCTCCACCAACACCATCACCTCCACCAACACCACCACCTCCACCATAACAACCACCACCTCCATCAACACCATCACCTCCACCATAACAACCACCACCTCCACCAACACCACCACCTCCACCAACACCATCACCTCCACGAACACCATCACCTCCACCAACACCACCACCTCCACCATAACAACCACCACCTCCATCAACACCATCACCTCCATCAACACCACCACCTCCACCAACACCAACAACTCCACCAACACCACCACCTCCACCATAACAACCACCACCTCCATCACCAACACCATCACCTCCACCAACACCATCACCTCCACCATAACAACCTCCACCTCCATCACCAACACCTTCACCTCCACCAACACCATCACCTCCACCAACACCACCACCTCCATCAACACCACCACCTCCATCAACACCACCACCTCCACCAACACCAACACCTCCACCAACACCACCACTGCCACTACCACCAGGACCACTAGCACCACCATTACCACCACCACCACACCTACCTTGGATCCGCAACAAAGCAATTGATATGTATCTACAAAGTTCCAAACTGAAAGACAAAATGTTCTGCAAGATAAGACAGGAAGATCGCTTTTTCTAATTTCCATTTTAGGCTCCATATATGGAGGACCTACATACCCCAGGACTTAAATGTAGCTGTCCTGGGCTGAGATGCCTTTAGAGTAGCAGAGGAACTCTGTATCCAAGAGATTACCCAGGATGAGAATAAGCCGACCATTGGTATGGGGGTGAAGAAATGTCTAATATGAAATTACAGTGAAATGCATGAAAGGAAGGGTGATAATGAAGTAATTGGTGGAATGCATAGCAGAATTAACCGGAGAACCAGGAAGAAAACCTCACTTCCACCACATCATAAGCAGCAATATGCAACATACAATACAATGATTGTGGAGTACAGTATAATAGGAAAAGGAAAAAGCAAAAGGACAAGACAAATACATCAGGAACCTGCGGGGAGGCAAAAAGTAGTGTTACACTACAGAACCTTCTATAAGGATTGTATTTTAAATATTTTTTAAAGAATATGGTGATATTTATTGGTTTGGCACCTTGCAGCTTTAATAAGATTGCATTTATAAGTAAATAGAAATAAGTTATAAATAAATTGTCACTTCTAAAAAAAGAGGAACAATCTGCGAATTTCTCAGGCTCAAAGGGTATTCGTACACCAAAGGGAACCACATGAGAAATATCAGTTATGTCATATGCCAGCCATTCTGTCTGAGTAGACTGCATTCATTTGTCCCACAGCGAATACCCTACAAGCACAGACCCATATCAAGTGGAAAGAAACGACTATTGAAGGGGGAAAATTATAATTAGACTACAAAATAATCTCAAACCTCTCTCCAAGATCTGTAACAGGAAAATGACGGTCAACCCTACAGAGCATCATCAAGGGAGTCTGGGCTAGAAAATATGCACTAAACAAGTTTAGAAATAGTATGCCTAAAATCCTCACGGCTATAGATGACTGCAGCATTCTCCTCTGTGTTAATAGGAATCAGCGAATGACTACTTTCCAGCAGGGGCGGTTCTTCCATAAGGTTGCAGGTTTGCGCTACACCTACTGATTCTGAATATACAACAGGTGCATTTCGCACATTAAAGCTGTACTTGTTTGCATTGTTTTTATATACAAACGTGTTTCAATTACGCTTATCGTTTGTAGCTGCCCATAACCGCAGAAGTCGAAATAAACAGTGATTAGCTGTAGGAGCCGCCAGGTTTTCAGTGAAGTGTTAACCTAAGATTTCACCGAAATGTAGGCTCTCTGCGGGGGTTGCGGGAAGGTGAAGAGATCGGAGTGGCTTCTTATACATTGCTTAAATGGAGGTTTATAAACCTAGCTCCTCCTACTCTTAGCAACGGCTATAGTGTGACTTTCAGGCTTCGCTTAATATGTATCTGTGAGTCTGCTTTTCTGTGGTGTGGTTTCGTACTCGTAGAACATTGAGAAAGATTTGTTTAAGGTTAAACTGAGTATTCTCACATTTTATTTATAGTGCTTATTGTGAGGTGTTGTTTTTGTACGTTTTTAAAATTCCGATAGAATGAATACCGTGCAATCTTTGCTGAAAAAGCCCTTTTCGCAACGGATTGCTGAAGAAAAATCTGAAGTTAAACGAATGGGTGGGCGCACGCCAAACATTTCTATAACTCAAACGATTAAGACAAAAGCTAGGACATTCAATAGGAAGTTCAACCCTGACATGTATAAGAAGCACGACTGGTTATGTAGATGTGCAGTTAATAACTCTTTATACTGTTTTCCATTCCTGTTCTTTGGAGCAGATGATTCCTGGGTGAAGCAAGGAATGAAAGATATACAACACATGCACGACCGTGTTATAAAGCATAAGTCCTCTACGTCTCATAAAAATGCATTAAGTTTAGCAATGTATGGCAATATTAATATTGCTGCACAAATGGACAGTGCATACAGAAGGAACATACAGCTGCATAACGATAAAGTTACGCAGAATAGATATGTCCTAAATATCATAATAAACTGTATAGCTAAGGTGTTGCGGCTCATTTGAGCTGGCTTTTAGAGGTCATGGTGAATCTGATACATCACAAAACCCTGGTATCTTTCGAGGTCTAATAGATTTCAGCGCTGATCTCCATAGTGTCCTGTAGGGCCATCTGAAAAAAGCAACTGTTTTTAAGGGCACTTAAAAAACTATACAAACCGAAATTCTTCAGTGTATGTTAGAGGTATGCCAAGAGGAAATAATGAGGGAGATTAACGCTGCAGAATTCCTTGCTGTCATAGCAGATGAAACCACTGATGTTTTCTCAATGTATCAAATGGTTATTATCTACAGATATTTTGTGATTGACAAGCCTGTAGAACGATTTTCAAGAAAATTTCTCCGACTATAATAAGACATTTCCAGAGGATTCCCTTAGAGAAACAATAAGGTTCTGTCCTTTTATCATTGGAACACATATTCGTACAGAACTGACTGTAATTTACAGTCGAAAGGAATTTCGTTGGATGTCCGGCGCTTTGTGCTTGATGGATTTCATTAAGGAAAACAATTTATGTGCTACATTCAGCGAATGTGTCAAACTCTTGCGAGTGCTGTTAACTATGCCAATGTCTACCGCTGAAGCAGAACACTGTTTCTCAACTTTAAAAAAGTAAAAACTTTCATTAGGAACACAATGTCACAGGACCGATTGTCAGCATTAGCAATGCTTTCAATTGAGAGGGACTTTGTTATGAAGATCAGCGACTTCAACGCAAAAGTTATCGATTGAGTCGACAGGTCTAAGGAGAGGAGAGCAGAGTTTCTGTATAAATAGGGGAGTAACTACTACTCTGTATTTTATTTTTCATTTGTGCACCACCAATAATTTAATCCACCAGCCGCCACTGCTTTCCAGATTATTACTGAATTGTATAGGGCAGACGTTGCGCTCTCTGTAAGCACTGTTAGATTTGTTTAGACTAACCGAGGATTCAACGGCAGGGTACCACGAAAGAGGTTCTATGTCAATTTACAGAACAGAACAGAAAGAGTTCGCTTGAAATTACTGTGAAAAGATCTAAGACTTCTGGGTAAAAATGAGAAACAGTATAACTTATTTGGCTCGAACTCAGCCAACCATATAAAACCATGGGAAAACCATATACGCAGCTGGAGTCAAAACAATCTAATGCCTACAGTGAAACATGGATGAGGATCCGGTCTTGTTTCAGGTTGCATCAACGTGTCAGGTATCGCAATCCATATTATCGATTGAGTAATGAATGGATCATAGAAAGTACGAGTATATGGGCATTCTGAACCAACTGTATAGTGCCTGAGTAGAGAAAATGGGTCTGAAAGAAGACCGGATGTATATGGTCCAAAGCATACTGCGCTTAATCTGCAACTACGGTAGATATAGTCGTATAATGTACCTAAGCACCTCCATGCCCTAATTCAGTCGCCAGATATTACCATAACGTGCACATGTGAAGCATCCCGGGAGAACCTTTAAAGAAAAAGACAATTTCCAACAACAAAAAGCACTGAAAAGACCTCTTGTTGAAGAATGGAACCAAATATACAGGATTAGAAATCTCGTCCATTGCCTACCGAGAAAATTAGAGGATACAATAAAAAATATTTCTCTAGGAAATATTGCATGACAAAGTCTGTGTAATGCTGCGCACTACTTTTGGAATGTACGATTTTCTTTTGTGCCTCAGAATTCTGCAATTTGGTTTTACTTTTATAAAAGTGACATCGAGTTTATAAACAATTTTTGTTTTCCTACAAAAAATAAAATGTTATTGAAGCCTTCGCCTATGGCCCTAATGAAGGCTTGAGAAAGAAAAGCACATGAATAAGAATACCAAAAGGTCATTAAAAACTTTCCAGTCAGAAAATAATTTTAAACGTTGGAACTCCCTATAGAACCAGCCGGCAGCAGCAGGAGACGGTAGCCGTTCGGCACGCCCCCCTCATTTGTCTTATAGCGGTAACGAGGGTTGACTGGAAAAACATCACTGTGCCATCTCTTTCCGTTCCACCCGAGTTCTCAAACTTGCGGGATATTTCATCTAATCCAGAACCTTCTAGATCGGCCAGCTGACCCTATATAAGCAACACTTCGGGCTGGAGGAAGTCAGTTCTTGGCCAGGAGAAGCGCCCAGTGAGGGGACGGACTTCGTACGTGCGTCGGAGGAGTTTACGTAATTACGAGTGCAAGTGAAACTGTAACGGATGGACTGGTGAATCGTAATTGTGTGCATTATGTAATTCTGTGTAATTGGCAAGTGGTGAACTGTAAGTCGGTGGAAATAAAGAACATTTTTGAGTGGTGCAATCGGACTTTTCATTTCACGAACCCACAAAGTCACAATAATATATAGATTGGTCAATTATCAGGATCTAGGAACTTTTTCTTTCTAAAGAAACAGGCAATGCACACAGGATCCTGTTCCTTCTTTGAGCAGTCGTATTTGTCATGATCTTTTTCACCGCATGAAGAAACAGCGTCGCGTGGACTTCATTTTTCGAAACTAGGTGAGTTGCGTGCACATTTTCTCTTAGCACGCTCTTATTTTTCGGCATGAGCCGCCACTGTCCTTCCCCTTCCCCTAATTGGCTAAAGATTTTGGCGTAGGGCAACGATAAAAGCTTATGAAGTAAACACCGTTGTGAATGATGACTACAGATAAATGCACTTACTAGCCCCAATCCTTATATTCAGACGAAGGTTTGGAGCAAACGATCCTTCTCCTTTCCATTTATTCTACTTTCTATGATACTAAGATACAATCATACAATCATACATCATGTAAAGAAGAAACCAATTTTTATTACACAACAACCAACGACAGATGACTGACTCACGTGAGCGTTGAGAGATAAGGGGCAAAGTTATGTGAATCATACCTCAGAGCAAAAGTACTGAGACATATTTTATTGATAGCCCCTAAATATTATAATTCTATTTTCTAGTCCTTTTAAATTTGTCCAGTAAAACATATATTTAAAGTGGAATACGATTTAACTTTGAAATAAGAACAGAAAGAAGATTGATGGGAATTAATCATTTCTCCACACTAGCCGTATATAGGCTAAGATACTTGTTGGATAGAGTCAACATGAAAAATTCAATGCCATGGCCGGGATTTGAACCACGGATCTGCTGGTTTCCGTCCAGTCGCTCTTAACCTTTGAGCTACTGGAGAATTTAATGTCAGTAAGGCACGTTGGCCATGGTAGCTCAAAGGTTAAGAGCGACTGCACGGAAACCAGGAGATCTGTGGTTCTAATCCCGGCCATGGCATTGAATTTTTCATGTTGACTCTGTCAAACAGAAAGAAGAATTTGATTAACGCCTTCTGTTGCTCATCTAACTGGACTTTCACCTGTCAATCTACGGCAGGTCCATAAAGGGGATGCATTATACAAATAGGGAAATGCTGGTCTAGAAAGAAGTGAAATTTTATCTTTACAATTTTACTTTACAGTTACATTTATAAAAGAAAACATTATTTCAGTTTTTCTTCTGCATTTTCTGTTATCTTATTCCAAAATTATTTAGAAACTCACACTCTTATATTACTAAATCAGAGGTTTTCGCGTAATACACATTCTTTAATTTTGAAATTATTTAATGACAGTTCTTACACATGGCAAGTTTTGTAAATAATTTAGCACTATAATTTTAAGTTTTTCATGCAAATTGAAGTGGTATTTTTTTAAAAAAAAAAACAATGTGTTACACTAATACAAATGAATGTATAATCCTTACATTTGTTATTTAAGGTGAATGGAATAAATACACAGGGAGAGAATATAGCTGACAATGGTGGCCTACGAGAAGCACTGAGAGCTTATCATAAATTTCAAGAACGACATTCTCCTGTGGAGTATCTTCTACCAGGATTGGCCCAGTTTACTTCTGAGCAGCTCTTCTACATTGGTTTTGCTCATGTGAGTGTTTCTTTGGCTTTTAGTTTTGTTTCAGACTTCAACATATTCAGATTAAAATGGATTTTGAATCCAACCAATAATTGAACACTTTGAACACAACAGTTGTCTCTACATAGAACATAGAAACGTAACGCAAGCAGTTACAGCCCAAAGAATAAACGTTGGCCTGAGCCTGGAACCCGACTGCCCACTTCACTTCCACATACGCAAGGCAGAGGTGGATGGTCATCCAATCGATACGGGGAGGAGATGTCAACATCTCGGCACCCCAGCCGGAAAGTTGGCTTCCTAGAGCAGGGCTCGCTATCTAGCGTAACTCCTCAATTTCCTCACGATGCTGAGTGGACACCGACTCTATAGCCGGGAGATAAAATCCTCATCCTCCAGGGATGAGATCGATTTTGGGCGCATTCTGGGCGCAGGGAATGAAAGCACAGTGCTCTAGTCCACTACCCCACGGCGTGGAATTCGACGCACTATGCCTGCAGAATCTCCACAATGCACGTATACGTTTGTGATCCGTTAACATATCTACAGGGAGCAAAAATAGTTGCCATGACTTTTGCCCCAACCCTCGTATATATATACCAGTTGGCCCAGGCAAGCAGTCCTTCGTTAAGGTTAGTTGCTCCGAGTAATGCCGAAAGGTTTGCCTAAGCATGCCAGTAAAGGGGACGCGATACGAAAAGAGAGGAGACCTTGGCCAACTAGGACCAGAGCTTGAAAACTAATATCTAACTAATGTAACTGGTCCCATAGCTCGTCGCTAGAGCACTTGCTCACTGAGGTGAGGGACCGGTTTCGATTCCTGGGCTCGGGAAAGGTTTCTGTGTGGAGGAGCATGTTTACAATGGGCAACAATGAAAATGATTCGGGCTTAAAAATAATGAATTGACATGTATTTCCATCTGCTGAATTAAAAAATCACCATAAAAATGATAGATTAGCTCTTGTTTTGAAGATAAAGTGACATTTCATTTTTTAGAGTGAAGATTTTAAATTTGGGGGAATGTTTTTGGGAGTTGGTACACCTGTCAAATAACAAAACAAAATCAGAGAGGAATTTTGGGAATTAAGTGATGCAAAAGTTAAGGAAGGCATTTTTGTCGGACCACAAATAGCAGAACTTGTAAAGGATCCTGCATTTGACCAAGTTATGGAGGGGAAAGAAATGGAGGCTTGGGAAGCTTGCAAGTATGTTGTACACGGATTTTAGGCAACAAAAGAGATGGAAACTACAAGCATTTGGTGACAGTGCTCCTGCAAAAATACCGTAACCTTGGATGCAACATGTTTCTTAATACCCATTTTCTCCACTCCCACCTAGACCTTTTCCCTCCTAGGTGTGTGTGTGTGTGTGTGTGTGTGTGTGTGTGTGTGTGTGTGTGTGTGCGTTATTTTTTGTAATTTACGTCCTCCAACGTTAAGTCATATAGCACGATGAGTGGAATAGCTGAAATGATGTTCAAATGAGCCCGAGGTCCATAGAGCTTAGAGCTACCCGACATTCGTCTTTCAGGATAATGGAAACCCCCGGAAAAAACGTTATCCAGGTAACTCACCCTGACCGAGATTCGAACTCGGGACCTCTCGAACGTGAGGCAGACACGCTACCACCACGCTACCAAGGCGGGCACCCTCCTAGTTGTGGAATGAATGAATGTGTAGTGTTTAACGCCCGCTTTTACTACATACGGCACCGCAGGCGGTGACACTGATGATACATGAGATGAAGATGGAGCACCGGTGGAATGAGATGGCGGGGGAAACCGGAGGTCCCGGAGAAAACCCGCCCCAGCGCCGTGTTGTCCACCACGAATCTCACTCTGCGGTCGCCTGGGATTGAACCCGGGCAGCCTTGGTGAGAGCCAAGCGGTCTAACCACTGAGCCACAGCGCGGCCTCCTAGTTGTGGAGCTGTTAGTGATGAACATGGGGAGAGATTCCATCAGGACATTTCTGTTATGGAACAAAGATATCAGGGCCGTTGGAATGAAGTAATGCTTGCGGATTGCTATTGGTCTTTGTATAGGGATTCTGCGGAACTCCATCACAAGAGGCAAGCCAAAAGACGACGAAGTCAATAGGCGCCCACATGATTCTCTTCAGACACGATAATCTGCGAAGTATTTTTCCAGCAATTTAGAACTCTTAGCGGGTAATTACCAGTTAAAAAAATCAAATGCACTTTCATTGTTGTTAACATGTATACCAGCAGCAATCCCAAAAGTAATTTAAATATAGTGTCCATTGACTTTGTGGGTTAAACGGCAAGTAAACAGATTTTATTTAAGCTTTATAAATGCATTGAGGATTAATATTGTAACAGGAACGTGATTAATTGATTAGATAGATACAGTTTATTAAAAATTAAATATTGGTTGTGCTTTTTGACAGACTAATTAGCAAAAATGAGTGAGGCAACATAGGAAAATATTAGATGCTATTATTTATTTTATTTTATTTTTGGTGAAGGAATTACAAATATTTGCTTTTTATGTGATTAGCATTACCATAATGTGTCACTGTGGCTTATATTTCGAAAAAAAGATGTAGGTTATCTTAATTGAAAATCTAGGAAATGTAATTTGGAGCGATGGAGAAAATATCTTCTGTCGTGATACAAAGCTGTAATTGAACCACACTATATATAAGGGAATGATGTGTTACTTCTCTTAGTTGTTTTAACTTCGTCAAATTTAAGTATGTGTGTACAGCATTGGTCAAGTTATAAGTTTACTAGTCAGCATACTACTCTACTGTGGTTAATATTATCTATTCCCCTGTAAATAATGAAAGCGGAAGGGAAAATTATTTGCCTAAAATTAACAGTTAGTAAAATATAACTTCTGTACTGAAATAAGAATTGACTTATACCTAACATTTGCATGAACATGAAAATTAAAGGGTATTGCTTTAACTTCATATCTAATTATGTGTTGAAAGATCTTATCAATAGGACTTTAAGAGGTGGTTACTTTTTTAACAAATAATAGATATAGGATTTTAATCCATTTGAAATAAAATTGAGAACATTGTAGTGTTTTCTCCTGCAGCAGTAATAAGGGACCTAGTGCTTGCATTTGCTTTCCAGGATACAGTATTAAAAATTCGCACGCATCCACTAATTTAAAAATTTAAAATGTGGTCAGTAGCTCTAGAAATGTAGGTCAGTAAGAAGTTTAGAATAGTGCTTTAGCTCCTGTGAAGAAAGTTATAAATTTTGTTTAAAAAATGTGGCTTTACTTCTGTTATCGGTTCAGTGGAAAATAAGTCTGTGAACATATGGAAGGGGAGGAAGGAAGAGATAGAAAATTCTTAGGCTGTTGGATATTTTTTGTTTGCTCTTCGTTTTTTTTTTCGTACAATTGTCATCTCCTTAAACAGAATATGAACAAAATGAAAGCACATGGTTTCAGGTATGCAATAAACATAAATAACGCTTAGATAAAAATTATTTTTGTGATCATGATGGAACGGTAGGACTTACTTATTGTTTAAAAAAAGTATCTATTCTAGCATCAGGGAAGACTACTCACAGCTGACCAACTTACTGGACAGTACACACACACACACACACACACACACACACACACACACACACACACACACACACACACACACACACACACACACACTCACACACACACACACACACACATGTGAACATTAAGTCAAATTAAGCACATCCTCGTGCTAAAATATCACGACGCATCGGTAAAATATATTTATCATTATAATATCTCACAATATTTCTTCATCATTAATATCTCAATATATCTCTTCAATAACATAACTGATATGCAAACATCCATAACCGGGCTTCGCAGCTAATCTGACTTACGGAAGGCATGTTAGCGGGAATCTCGTGATTTTTAACACTTATCCTGACATCGCTTTACTAACGTCAGGCTTCACGACCTGGAAACTAAAGTTAGAAAATACCATCTACCATGGGACCCACATAAAATCTCTCATATATATTAGTCGTCAGCTCACATTCTCTCTTAAATCACAGAAATACAATTTGATAAGTCCCTGTTCCAAACAACTACACATACTTATGACACGTTAACACGCACTAATGACACGGGACACTTAGTAAACCACACATAGTTGATAAGGATCACAATGAGATGGGAAATTGTGCTTAATACTTAATACACGTAGGGTGGAGTAAAACCGGAAACAAAATGAGCAAACATAACATCTTGAATCAATTGTTTGAAAAATATTTGTTTACTGAAATCAACAGCCATACTTCAGAATTAACTTAACTATCAGTAAGTCAATATGATAACAAAAATGAGGAAGTTATTAGAATAGCGGCATTCAGTAATTATTTAGAATTATTTATCTTGAGTACTATGCAAAATAAATACCGTCTTTAAGACATTTAAAAATTACAAATAAACTGAATGAGGACATCACTACCAAAGTTCAAGTTCTTTTTTACAAAAATTCAGAGACCGTCTAAAAGAAATGCACTTACAAAAATGCTGAAAATAGTGATTAGTTCGCAGAAACAAAAATAATACGTTTGATAATGACATTAGAATTTTTACTTAGAATAGTGTTTACCTACACCTGCACGAAAGTCTAAAAACAGTGAGGTTGGCTTGGGAGAGTTAACTTAAAAATTGGGAGACGGGTGGGGTCACGCTGCGAAATAAAATGCCGAACGGAATCCAGGGTCATTAGACTACATGATTAAATTTGGACATAAAATTTTGGCGAGACTATCAGTTGTTATATTTCGTAGAATTTAAGCAGACGGGAGGAGATTGGAGATCCAGGATTCGAAACCAAATCTCCGACCTTAAATGTGACAGAATCCGGCGACTGGACCATCTGTTACGTTTGGGTTGGTTGTGGAAAAGGGGGTGTACAACCTACCCAGTAACTAGGGGTAGCTGGAAGAATGGGGGAACAGATGACAGGGCGTAGTAGTAACTAGTAGATAGAGGATAGAACCCCGGAGACGGGAGCAATACAAGCTAGTACGATCCATGTTTAACCCCGTTTACTGAATACTGGTTCTGATTGATAGTACAAATGTGTTACAAATTATTCTTATGGCCCTGAAGGGCCTTAGGGGTGAAAATTGTGATACTACAGCATATTACTGATTTATGAGGGCTTACCTCAATAGTGCAGAGTTTCATGTATGGCTGAGGATGCGTTGCGTCGCCATTACCAGAAGGCGGCATGGCGTGAGCTGACGTAAGTTGACCCTGGACTGCACTGATAAGAACTGACCGCGACATCTTTTGTTGTACTGAACTGACTGACCCCCGTAGTTGGACTCAGTGATCTTAAATATGGGAGTGATCTTTGACGTTACCGCGTCGGCTCGGCATTACGTCGATGGTCCCGAACAAGAACACTACTTAGCCATCGCCCAATCATATTAAGCCAAATTTACGTAACTGTACGTCATAGTTCTGAAAATAATTGCGGTCATCTTTTGATGTTATACACATGCGAGCAGTTCGCCAGCTGCTAATTTGGTCACTCAGCAGAATTCGGAACTTCAAAACATGTAAATACAAGTGCCTACAGTGAGCCTTGGTCCTAAAGTTCTAAAATTATATAGTTTCCTAATTATTCCTCAGCCATATATGTAACAATATGCATGTTGGTTGCATTAAAAACACCATTCCACGTGTTTTCTATTTTCTTGGTATTCTGCATTACTATGTATAGACAGCATAGCCGCAGGAGCACAGTTGTAAATTACAGCGTCTAACAAAGTAGAAGATTTGAAGGTAAAAGCTGTACACACACATGTTAGGTTTCGAAACATGAACCCTGATGTCGCGTTTTGGCACTGAGATACAAGCGTAGTTGGCAAAATGTGCATTATAAGCAACGTGGTATTTGTTCTGTTAAAATTATAATCCAAGAGTTTTTTTTTTTTTTTTTTTTTTTTTTTTTTGGCCTAGTCTCAAACGCCATTTAGTTAATAGCTCAGCTGCAAGAGCATAGCTACTTGTTTTGTGATATTAAGTAAATCTTTCGTCCTATTGGGATAATATAGCCTTAGAAATCTTTGAAGTGAATAACAGGTTTATGTGGCGACCACGACTCTATACATCTACAATCATGGCCGATTTACTTTTCATATCCCCTAGTAATGAGGCGCCTGATTGATACTGACCCGCGGAAGGTCAGAAACACCTTTCTAGAAAGAAAGTGCATTATTGTTAGCTGCTCCTGTGCATGCACCTATTGCAGTGAATCACCATGAGCATGTTGAAGTTACTGAAGGTGAATATTTTACAATTTGGAGTAAGGCATTCCTTATATCGTAAAAAACTGTGTTCTGCGTCGCTAGACGTGATAGATGCAAAGACATCAATTCCACAACTGAAGAGATCAGTACAAGGTGCAATGTATATGCGCACAGATTGTCCAGGGAGCGGTGCTAGGGGTGGAACCTCTGACGGCACTGTCTATACTCCAGTCGCAGCTCAACGTTATTTCCGGTGTAATTGGCCTTAGCGGTTCAAAATCCTCAGCCTAGTCATGTTATTATGTGATATGCTTTTTTTTTTTTTTTTTTTTTTTTTTTTTTTTTTTTTTTTTTGCTAAATTCATTCAAAGTATTTTCCCTAGTTTTTCCAGAATGCATATTTAGGTTTGAGCTTTAAATTTAGGCATCCTTTTAGTTCATAAAATATGTGCACAAAGATATGACAGTGCATTAGCTTTTAATGAGACTGAAAAGTTAGTTCTATATTATTTTTTAAACATATTAGCTTTAGTTGTGTATGAACAATTTTGGATTCTTGTTAGAAAGTTTACTGATCGTATCATTTGACATGTTTTAAATAAACAATTATTTTGTTCCCTTTGAAGACTAGATCTCAAATAGTTAACATTATTGTCTCTAAATATGATAAATTCTCATTTTGGTTTAAATGAAAGTTTTAGAGCATGTTCGATTTGCTTCATGTATATTTCAAAACTGCCTAAGAGAGCAATAAAGACCTACCATGAATAGCATTCATATGACTTCCATTTAACTGAATTACACAGACGTTGAGGACTTATTCACAACTTTTAGATAAATCTAAATGTGTATAATTAAAATCATTTCTAACATGTATATAACCAGAATTTTTGAGTAATTTCTTTCTTGAGAATTCTGCTTCTAATATTACCTGTTTAATAAAATTTGATTAAATTCCATTTTGACAAGTGATGTGCAGAAATGTGTAATGGGTAGTAATTCTTCTATATTAAGATTAATAGCAAGCTCAACTGTCATCATCAGCAGCAGCGTCACCATCATCATTAACATAACCAACATCAGTGAGGTAGTTGGTAGCTTTCTTGTTTAATTCATTGAGCATTCTAATCTATTCAGGCTGTTTTTGGTTTTTGCGGCTGTATTGGAGTTTCTATGCTGAACAGATCTCTTGTATCAAAATGAATTTTTCGCTTAATTAGACGTAAAATTCTCTCTTTGTCTCCATAATTTAAATGTAAGCCACAAAGGTCTAGCCATCCATGCATAAACTATCACTATTATACATATTTGAGAGGCAGTAGGACCACATTTTTCAAAAAAAAAGAGAAAAAAAGAAGGTCATGCTTGTTATACCTACAAAAATTCGTCTCACTTTCTTATTTCTATTCCTACTTGTCTCACTGATGTCACACAAATTGTCAGCACCATAACTACTACTATGCACGTTCTTCCCTGGGCTACCAATTATTACATCACCTCTATTGGCAAAGCCAGGTAATTTAAGTTGGGCTAGTTTTGTGATAAATAAATGATTACTTATTTTACAGTTTATGCATATTAGTTTTAATGCTCTTTAACGTTCTGTGTAATATTAAGTTCTTTATTCTTTATTATTTTTTCATGTTTTACAGATGTGGTGTGGCAATTCTTCAAAAGGAGCTTTGAAGTCGAGGGTTGTAGATGGTGTACATAGTCCTAACAGATTTCGGGTTATTGGGACATTATCCAATTCAGCAGAGTTTTCAAAAGCTTGGTCTTGTCCAGCAGGAAGCCCAATGAATCCAAATGAGAAATGTGTGCTGTGGTGAAAGTGTTTTAAAGTGGCATGATTGACCATTTTAGTTGAATATATAATCTAGTTGTTGAAATGTTATTATGTGTTGATTATATGTGTTGTTATTCTCGAGGAGTTCAGACCCTTAAATTCCTGATCTTCATGAATTTTCAACAGGGCGCAATCAGATGATCATGTAAACAATTACTGAATCATGGGCAAAAGGCATAATTTGGTAATTGCCTTACCATTATAGAGTAAAACAGAGAGAAAAATTATTCTTTAAATTAATCTCATGAGATTTAAACGCAAGACCTCACTGTTATCTAGCTGTACATGTATTACATGAACTACTAGAAATGGTACAAGTAATATGCAAAGCATTCAATTAAATTGAAGTAATGAGTTGGTATTCAAACACAACATCACTTAAAATATCCTTACTTGAACAATTGTTTCGGAGACCGGCTCGTCCCCATGGGGACGAGCCGGTCTCCGAAACAATTGTTCAAGTAAGGATATTTTAAGTGATGTGTTTGAATACCAACTCATTACTTCAATTGTTATATACATCACTGTTTCTAACCTTTTGCTTCAAATAACATTCAATTAAAGTTCTGCATACATTTTGGGTTTTAGCTCAGGAGAATAATTGGATATGTTATTATAGTATTTACTGGAATACAAGACAATATTTGCTTAGAATGCTTTTATTTCTGAAAACTACAGGTTTATAAATATAGATTTCTCAATTAGCATGAAGGAAACCAAAGATGTCAAATTTCATGGTTAAAGGTTTGGTGTGAGCTGTGAAGCAGCAGATGAGAAATCCAAGTCACAGGCATCAGTCACACTTTTCGTATTCCATTTTGCATTGTACAGCTAGTAATTTATCAAGAACCTTACAACAATAATACAGTATTTTGTTGGCAAGAAACTGTCTCTTAAAACCGCAATAGAAATTGCAGAGTTTTCTTCCCAAATCCATGGCTGTAGTGTTGTGTTGTTATGTGATAGTTGTGCAGTAAAAGTTACATTCTATACCTCCATCCCTTCCAGCCTTCTCTATGCATCACAAGCCTGTTTATGCAGAAAGGAATGATGCTATTATTACAATAAAATATAATAATTTGTTACAAACTTCACTTATCTTGTAAGTAATTGGAAAATTCTTCACAGAACTCAGGATGAATGAATCTGTCTACAATCACATCTGTCATGAATGTCATTTCGTTGCCATTGTAATACATAATATTGACAACTAGAAACAATTATATTAAACGCTGAAGCAATCCTAACTGTTAAATACCAGAATTAGGTCCCAAAAATGGGGTTGTCTTGCATTTGAGATTATCTGGTATTCAGATTTGGGTAGTACAGATTTTGCCTACAAGTAAAATATTTCCATTACTCTCCATCTGTCCTAAGTATTATGTGTTTAATCTAAAATGCTTTAGATGAGCGAAAAGTAAAAGAAAGAAAAGAAAGAAACGAAAAGAGAAAAAAGAAAGTATGGTGTTACAACTGTGAACCGTAAGTTCTTTTATTGAGAGAAATTATTATTTAATGTACTCTGCTGTCCCACAAAGAATCTGCTAACTAATCAGAGCATTTAGTATACAGCTTATACTACATACTGTGAAACAAATCCAAATCTTAAGTACCACACCATCAAATATTTGTATCTTTCAGTCTCAAAATAAAATAACATTGGAGAATTTGTTTCCTAATATGTTTATGTTAAGTACCAGGTGGCCCACACAAGTCCTCCTTCGTTGAAGATAGTTACTTTCGGATAACTTGGACGCCAAACGGTTTGTCAATATGGGTGATGCCATAACAACGGAGAGGTGACCTTGCTAAATGCAAGACCAGAGCTTGAAAACTAACACCTAACTAATTTAACTGGTCTCACAGCACGTCGTTGGAAAACTTACTCACTGCGGTGAGGTACCGGGTTCGATTATCCGGTTCGGGAAAGTTTTCAGGGAAAGAGAACAATCGTCTCTCACCAAACAAATACACAAAAGGACCAAGGTATACTATTTATCTGTTTTAGGGCATATAAACAGCTCATGGCTAAATTTCAAAGAACACATAATGCAAAACTTTGCTTCAAATTAGCAATATTAAAAATATGCTATACGACAAGCTAAACCTGCAAAAATGTTTCGGTTCTTAAACACATCTCTGTACACTTGCAGAAGGTAATCATCTCCTTCAAAAACGTGTTTATATATCTTGTAAGTGCAGTTCCCCATTGAACAGCAGCGACGATGCAACCATTTTTGCACTATCGTATGCGGTAAACATAAAACTACATGGGATGGCTAGAGTGGGTCGCCTTCTATGTTTCAGTTACATGGAAAGAAGCACTCTGTGAAACGGTTTTAAACAAACCTACTTGTATACAGGATTTACTCAAGCCCCCAATCAGAAGTTAATTTCATAGATTTGAATATAAGCACTATATTTGTTTTAAATATTATGAAAGTTCTAAGTTGCTTCATATAATCTGATTCATGATCAATTATTTGTGCACAGTTAGTATGACGTTTACAATTTACTTCTCCTTTGTTGTAATATTATTAACTAATTTCTCATCAAAAAGTGTTGCAGAATAAGAAAACGATGCCAATTTATTTACTTCTTGCTCACGTTAATTACTTTCTTTTAAATAAGGATAAATACTCTGAAACACTACATACAATACAAGTTGGTATCCACTGGATATACTCCAATGACTATAAAAATAATTACGTAATTTAAATTAAAAGAAATTTGAAAACTGGAAATAAAGCAGAAGACATATATAACAAACAGTGTGACAAATTTGATGTGGCACATTATTTCTGTAATTCTGATCATACTACTTCACTTTATATTACATTACTAAAACCAGCTATATTTAAAATGGAATTGTACTTTTGGGAACAAATACAAAATAGCGATCGTGACTACAACTTTAAATTTCTTACGCATCAGAATTAATTTTGCTCGCATGTTGTATCGCAAACAGACAACCGCAAAAGTCAACAGATTTCTGGTTTAAGGCATTGGGGAAAATTCAACACCTGTGCCTTCAGGTAAATAAATCGAAGTAACCCCCATGAAAAAATGTTTACCTTGTTTCTAACACTATCTACTTTCTGTAAATTGTATTTTTGAAGTGGAGTGCAATAAAATACATTGCATAACCACTATGAAATCAACATTCTTTGTTTCTGCAAGAATTTCAGCTTTGCCTGTGTCTTAGTGGTTAAATATCAAGTTTGCCAAAATACCTGTACTTTTTATAGTTAATTTTACAATTGCATAAATTGTTTGCAATACATGAGAGGTTCATTAATGGTGGCACTACCCATTCCAATTCTGGCTTTTTCAACATTTTCCTTAAATCCCATAAATGGCTAATGTTATGCTCTATTTATTTTATATGTTTATTTATTTCTATTGACCTTCTTACGATTGAAAGGACACAAGCAATATGGTCAAGCATTCAGCAGGTTGTTAACTTACCATATTCACTGTACAACTTCTGCTAGTTAACTAGGTAATCATTAACTTCCCTTAAAATTAACCTTGTTTACTTCTCTTCCATTTATTTTGATATTATTTAAAAACTCTCCAGCCTTTATACAGTCATTACTAAAAATGTTAATGAATGTTAATTTTGAACCATTTTTGAGTTTGATTTATGAGTCACTATGTTTACACTCTAACTTCACTTACTTGTTGTTGTATAATTGAAACGTTTTCAAGATCATTCGATCTCATCCTCAGCTGTTGGGTGACTAAATGAACCTTCCTCTTCTTCCACTACTACGGAGCTCCGATCACTCTGCCATCTGGTGTTAGGGGCACTAAGTTTTAATACTTCATTTAATGCCGGGATTTCAAAACTTATAACTTTATCACGGTCTTTGTTTATGAATATTTTTTCCCAAATATCCAATTCTATGGGTGTACTTAAAGATTTTAACAGTTTAATATTGTGGCCAATGTTGTGGTTTTCTGTCCAAAAATGGTGTGAAACTGCAGATTTTTCTGTCTGTTTCAACTTAATGTTCCTCTGGAGTTCTTTTTGCCTGGTTAACAAGTTTCTCTTAGTTTTTCCTATGTAGCTTTTTTCACAGGCATTAAATGAAGTATTAAAACTTAGTGCCCCTAACACCAGATGGCAGAGTGATCGGAGCTCCATAGTAGTGGAAGAAGAGGAAGGTTCACTTAGTCACCAAACAGCTGAGGATGAGATCGAATGATCTTGAAAACGTTTCAATTATACAACAACAAGTAAGTGAAGTTAGAGTGTAAACATAGTGACCCATAAATCAAACTCAAATATGAAGAATACTTCACTGTTAATAATGCTTCTGCTTTTAATATTTGAACCATTTCTCATATATATATAAAATATATTATATCAACTTACATTCAAATATAGAATAAAAAGAAGTATTTCAGAAAGTGGAGTGCCATTGTTACTAAAATTAGGCAAGTGAGTCAACCTTGTATATACTTTTCTCCACTTACAAGTTTTTTATGAAGACTAGTTTCTGGGGACTTCTCCCCTATCGTTAGCTCAATTATCAGGCATTTACCAAATGAGTTGCCAGGATTGTGACAAGATATACATTGGTAAGAACAAAAGGAATCTAGGAACAAGAATGAAAGAATACTTCAGAAATATTAAATTCAAACAAATGGACAAGTCGGCCGTAGCACATCACTTTTGGTCTGAGAATCACAACATAAAACAAGAAATAGAACTGATCAAACAGGCAAAGAAACCTCTGGAACTACAGATTTGGGAAAACATATTTATTACGAAAAAACAGGACCTCTTGATGAATTTTGAAATTCCCGCGGTAGATGACGTCATCAAACTTACCAGGACGTTAGATGGCAGCACAATACCAAGCCAGATGCAGACACCGGATGCATCATCAGTCAACTACAGAGCTGACGATAGGGGAGAAGTCCCCAGAAACTAGTCTTCATAAAAAACTTGTAAGTGGAGAAAAGTATATACAAGGTTGACTCACTTGCCTAATTTTAGTTACATTCAAATATTATGTGCCCTATATGTTCTTTTATCCCACATATTGGCCACTGCTCTTATCGAAAGCCTCTTCTTCTTATCCCTTCCAGTCTGTATATACCCCTCCTGCCATTGTTACACTCTCCCTTTTTTCCTGATTTAGTTTGTAATTACATATATATTACTCCTTCCCGCATACCTGTATTCAAATGTTTGATTCATAGAACAATAAAAAGTCTATTTGACTAACTTAAGAACTGACTGGAACATCCAAAAAGCTATCTGAGATGTACCAGCTATAACAAAAATGTAATAGTTACTAAAAAGACATCTCTAAACTTTGTCATACTCAAATTACTCCTCTCTATTACTAGAGTTGGAGGTCTTCACATCTTCAGAACAGTAAGGGAACCCATCATCAGATTAAACATGCTGAATTACTACATTGATCACATATAAATAAATAAACGTAAAGCTTGAATCCATAGATCAGCTGATATCCATAATACCTTTCATTTTAGGAAAGCATATGCTCTCCGAATATTTGGATAACCCTTTTTTAACCTCCCTGTGTAGATAAAGCTGTAGGAGAAACTATCTATGGTAATTACCTAATTGAGCAATTGCTTTCTTGGAAGTGTTGAAAACAGTGTTGTTATGATAAATTAACTTTAAAGAGAGTCGATTAAAGACACTAAACAACACTTACTTTTAAATTTTTCCGGAACATGTTTCTGAGGCTTTGCCTCTATCATTGGCCAGCTCTCGAGAGCCGGCCGATGATAGAGGCAAAGCCTCAGAAACATGTTCCGGAAAAATTTAAAAGTAAGTTTTGTTTAGTGTCTTTAATCGACTCTCTTTAAAGTTAATTTAATAATTAATTAACCTAATTAAGCGCTTCATATTTTTATCATGGGTATAACTTTAAAGGGTATAGTGTAACTATAAAAAAATATCATACTATGTTGCATATCAGGAGAAAAAGTGGAATTATGACTCTTTCAATTCATTTGCACTAACAGATCACAACAGTGCTTGCAGTCATATTATATGTAGTCTTAAAATTCTGAGATTATGTTTATGATAAAATCTGAAACATATGAATGGTGACAGTGACAATTTGCATAAAGTACTAGTGAGTTTCTAAAACTGTTGTAATACATATTTTGAATATTATCATAATGTTATGTACCTTGAGTATGAACTTCTAAGTTTCAAACTGTAAACACTACATTAGTAGCTCATTACTTTCTCATGCTCTATTTACAATTGTTTATGAATCCTCTATTTGCAGTTTACATGCTTCTGATTCTATTAGTTCTATACATCACTGAGCATACATATGGAAAATAAATAAGAGAAAAAGGACTATATGTTTAATTTAAAAAGCAAAACATTTTGGAATGAGTTCAAATATTATCTTCTGAATTCATAAGGAATATAATGGTATACATAAAATGTACAACAGCAAATTAATGTTGATTGCAAAGCTCTTTTTTGTTGGGTCTCCTTGTTACACTAACAAATAAAATTAAAAGCAGAGTATAAGCTATATATGTGTTGAGAAAATGCATCTATCTTCTGAAAATGATGTTCTCTTTAGACGGATAAATTATTTGATGTTACTCAGGATCCGCTTCTCATTTGAAATTTAATATGTTTTTCCAGACAGATATGTAAGAATATGCCACTAGGTTATCTATAATATGTGCTTCATGAAGAGTAACAGTATTGATTTGAAGGAATTCTATTGAAATTAGATATTTTATTATTCTAAGAGCAGTGGAGTATTTAATACCATTTTATATGGTTCTAAGCAAAAATAGAAAATGATTGGAAAACAAATCTCCAAATCCTGACATATACTCCTATTCAAAGTACATGTGTGTTCATAGCATGAACTATGCTCATAACTCACTAAAGAAGAATATTTTTCTTCTTTTGTTATTGGCATGCTATGTACCTATATTAAGTTATTTATACAATTACAAACGAAAAGTTCTTGGCTTTCTCTTCAGCTGTTAAAAGTATTTTATATCTGTATGTATTACGTATGTGTGAAGTGTTACAACCCATGAGCTGTAAGATGTAGTCATCTAGAATGTAAAGAGATGGATTGTATTATTTCGTTGTTAATAAATGATGTTTTCATTTCCATTAGTGTTGTTCTCTTCTATTTAATAAACTTATGAAAGGAATGTTTATATTAATTTAGATTAGGATTAGGAGTACTAAGGAGCGGAATATTCGGCACTGAAACCTATGTTTTAGTGCATGTAAGCCCCAAGTGGTGCATTCCTGGGAGGAAAGATGAGGTGATAGGAGACAGAGGGCAGCCAACTCAAGAAGTCATGAAAGCGCGAAAACACCCGTGACACTTCAGCCCTGAAAGAGACCATCAGATGTGAGATGATGTGAAATGATAATGTAGATGAAAGAGAAAAATTATGATTGTGGTATAATTAGAAGAAAGAAACAAAGAAAGAAAGAAAAATATGCATATTTTTTGGAAGTGAACTGGGTTCGATCCTAGATGACCTCAAAGTGAGATTTGTGGTGGGGAACATGTTGCTGGGGCAGGTTTTCTTTGGGATCTCCAGTTTCTCCTACCATCTCATTCCACCAGTGCTCCATCTTCATCTCATGTATCATCAGTGTCTGTATGTTGTGTCTAAAGAGCTGCATATGGTGAAACCGAGGAACACTACACTAAGACATATGATCATTTTACAATAAAGATTTAGCCTATGGGATTATAGAAGAAGCCCTACTCTAAAAGGAAATGCATTTTCATATTAATCATCTCATGCTTTGCATACAGTAATTGCAACACTCAAATATAATATATAAATGTATAAGAATCTTAAGTCCAGTGCTCTTTTCATTGAGGATTTGTAGGTTAGATCATCATTACTGTTGCATAGGTATTGCTTTGCTTCTCTGGCTAGCATAAAGATTAAAGATAATGAATGTCACTGCACATACTTCAAGGAATGCAGTAGGCTCTTTCTTAACTGAATTTGAAAGTCTGCAAAATAGCCAAATAGTATTTAACAATGGGGAAACAAATAAATGCTTGCTAAATAAAAATAAATGAAGTCTGTTGAATCAATTTGTCCTATAAAGTGAATTAGTGTTAGTGAACCTGAAATATTCTACCCATAAGTAAAAATCTGCATACATTTGTCAATTACATTGAATGCTAAAAGAAGACATATATTAACTTTAAAGAGAGTCGATTAAAGACACTAGACAACACTTACTTTTAAATTTTTCCGGAACATGTTTCTGAGGCTTTGCCTCTATCATCGGCCGGCACTCGACTGGTTCTCGTTGGTGTAGCTGACAATATTTTGTCACCGGTCTCCTCTGGTGGCGGTTCAAGGAACTTGCTGAACAAATCTTTCTGGGGGATGTCGAAATTGAATACTTTGTTCCTATTTTTTGAAATGAAGATTTGTTCCCATGTGGATAGTTCTTGTTTTCCTGATGTATGTTTTAGTAGTTTTGGTTCTGGATTTATGTTGTGTTTTTTTTCCCAAAAATGTGTGGCAACTGCTGATTTTTCTAATTGTTTATATTTTATGTTTCTAAAGTGTTCCTTTGCTCTTGTTTCTAAATTTCTTTTGGTTTTTCCAATATAAATTTGACTACAGTCATTGCATTCAATTTGATATATACCAGATTTTTTGTTAGATGGAATTGCATCTTTGATGTTTGAGCAAATTAGGTTTTTTAAGGAGAAATGGTTGTCTGGTGCTAGTTGAATATTTTGTTTTTTGACGACTTTTTTGAATGTATCATAGGCCCATGGATGGTAAGTGAATTTTTTGAAAATCATATTAGTTTCTGTAGCTGAGAGAGTTGTGGTTTCCTTTAGTAGCTTCTTCTTTTTTGCTAAGCTCACTTTTTTGTCCACTAATGATTTGGGAAAGTCAGGTTTTATGGTAAGCATACCATTTGCCAGAATGATTACCCTATCCAGCATTTTTAAACTTTTTTCTTGGGGCAAGGGATGTGACATGTGATCTTGACTAATTTTGGGTCGCTTAACATGAATCTGTTATTTGTTCCTATGTACCACGTCAGGTTTTCTCACATAGGTATTCCAAAATAAGAGATATACAAATATAAAGCTCTGAGAAAATTAAGATAATTGTGGAAATATCACAGAGAAAATATAGTGATATGGTGTGTACAGTCCATGACATGGACCCTAGACACTCTAGCAACGAAGTGTGACCAAGGAATTCAGAAAGAAGACAATATATATGTAAAATAACACCAGAAGATGTTATTACACTATTGGTGCATCTCACCTCCCCTTGTATTTTCTTTTTACCTTCTTGATGTCTTGGTAAAACCTCTCTCCAATCTCCTGACTAACAGCCACAAGATTTTCACGAAAGTGATCAAGTTGAGAATGAAGGAAGTGCAGTTTTAGGCTCATTGTGCACCCTAACTCCTTCATGTGATTGTTTTCACTATTGTTCAGTCTTTGTATTTCCTAGGAACTTGGTCATGATGCCTCTCATTGAAATCCATGCAGCAAGTTACATAGAATTCATCATCTGTTCAAAGTTTGGGTGTTTCAGCAAGTTTCTAATTTGTGAGTCATCAAAGATGCCTTTCTTGAACTGTGCATCTGATAAATGTGGGAACTTTCTTGCAGTATACTGAAAAAAGGCTGCTTCTGTCCAAGAGCTTAACAAACTACTTCATGATTACCAGTTTGATGTGTAGCACAGGCAAAATATCATTTTTGGGTCAATTAAGCCAGCATTTGTAACATTTTTACCTCTTTTTTCAATCATGAACCAAGCTGATTCACTGTTATTGCAATTTGCAAAGAAAAACAGAGTCACAGTGACACATTTTTAGACAGTAACTCATGATTGGCATGAAAACTAGATGTGATATGGGAAAACCAGTGATATTTATGTAATCAGTAGAACTTATTTAGTAATAATCATTTATCACATGCTTTGCCACAAAAATCATGCTGGGTAGTTTTATTCTACAGAAATGTCATGTACTTCTTGGTGTATGTAATTTTTGTTCTTAAGGCCTTCAGAAAGAGTAGTCTAATTTTATGAAGCCTAAAGTTTCAAAGAGTTCGCTGTTAGAACAAGGCCCAAAATGTGTCAGACAGTTTTATTTCTCTGCCATAATGATGACAATGGTTTCTGTCTTGGAACCTTTCTGGTACAGAATACAATAGATGCAATGAACAAATGTCAGGCATCCTTCTGATGGCTAGTCTCTCTTTATTACTAGTGAGGTCACCATGTTTTCTGATCCACTTGTTGCATGTTGCATATTCTTCATAAGGGAATACAGCCTTTCCGTTCTGCTGTAAGACATACAAAGTGTAGATAGCTTGCTCGCTTAACTCATTTCTGAAGTTTTTAATTGGAGTCTGATTGTTGTTGGTATTTTGAAGATTAATGTCTTAGACATATATTTTAAAGGGCAAATTGTGGTAGATATTAATGTGGATGCTTTGTGATGTTTGGAAACTTTTACAAGCATTAATATGATGCAAGTAAGCTTCCTAAATGTAATTAGTGCCCCTTATATATATATATATATATATATATTTTTTTTTTTTTTTTTTTTTTTTTTTGTGAATGTACAGTCTGATGTATTGAAAGGGGGTTGAAGTATTTTCTTCACGGTGCTGATAATCAAATATATCAGATTGTTTAGAAATTTTGTTGGCTGTAGAGAATGCTAAATTTCTGGTGAACTTGAAGAAATGTGTAGATGCTGGTATATGAAGCTTTTGTTTTAATTCTTTGATTGTCCCTGAAGTATCAAATATACCAGAGCAATTTCAACATCAATGATTAAAATGATAATGGCAATTAAAAAGATATGCAAAAAGGGCAATTGCATTTATCTCCTGTTTTTTAAGGTTAAATGGTAACTTCTGCCATGATTAGGATAAATATCTGCCCTACACATCTTTCTTAACTGTTTTATTACCATAGATTGTTGCAATCAATTAGAGTTGCATAAGAACTGGCTGCAACTGACAATTGTTATATTACTGTTATAACTCTATTGAAAATGCAATTATATAATTTAAATTATGCATTACTCCATAGATATCGTAATGTAAAATAAATGCATGACAGTGGTCAATAGTCAGCATTGTTAAATAAAGAATGATAAGTTCCATTATTAACATTGTTTTAAAGTGTACTAATAATGATAAGCTGGCTGCTTGCTTATGTTTGTAAATATGTACAAATTCATGTTTTTTAAAATAAATCTGTGTTCCATTATTATGTATTTTCTTAGAACTAAGAGTTTCTGATAATTAAGTTTATGCATACAAAATGGGTAACTTCCAAAGTAAATTAGAAATTACAAAAAACAATTCCATATTGAGCCAAATCAAAAATAATATGGTTCTTTTGATGAAGAATGCAGAAAAAAGAAGTTTTGTTTCTGTATTATAAAGAAATTCCATCCTAATAGAAGCAGATTAGCAGAATTAGAAATGATAAGTATGCTTAAGGCAGCAACACCAGGAATTAAAGCTCTGATATATATTACAAGTTGACTATTAAAGTAGTAAGGAGTTAAATTTTCTTATTTAGGAAATAACAAATGAAGCAATTAATTGTTTGAGAAATAGGTATTTAAATACCTGACTGAACTAGCGCAGCATATTTCAAAGTATATTCTCTTCATTGGTATAGGAGCTGATGATGAAGGCCTCTGAAACATACTCTGGATAAACACTCCCGATAGAGAAGTTATTTGTCAAAAGCTGTTTTGATTTATTAACTAAAGTAGCAATTTAAAGGGAAGTAGATAGGTAGGTACTGAAAATATATATCTGAAACAGTTACTCATTTAAAGAACAAAACATGTGATCTGTTTATGTACAATCCCTATAGTTCTATAGTATATCATTAATATTTTTTTCCTGTATGTCTATTGGTATAGATATTAAGAAATATTTATTTTAATAAAATGCCTGTAGAATGTTAATTTTTAAAATAAAATGTATGTATAAAACATATTCTTGTTAATTTCTTTACCCAAGAAATTAGTAATTTTCATAATACCCTTTTTTGGGTTTCCCTTTCCCTTTTCTTTTCTGTTTCAACCTCAGTTGTGCATAGTCTGAGGAGAACCTTGTATGGCAGTCATCATCTCTGGCATCTGAATAATCATGTAGAGCTAAATTCATATTCACTTCTTAATTGCAGACAGCTGAGCTGGTAACTCAGTATGTGTGTGTGTGTATGTGTGTGTGTGTGTGTGTGTGTGTGTGTGTGTGTGTGTGTGTGTGTGTGTGTGTGTGTGTGTGTGTGTGTGTGTGTGTGTGTGTGTGTGTGTGTGTGTGTGTGTGTGTGTGTGTGTGTGTGTGTGTGTGTGTGTGTGTGTGTGTGTGTGTGTGTGTGTGTGTATTTTCTCTTCTTTATTTTCAACCAGTAGCATATTCCATTACTTTAGTAATATTAGATGCTTTAATACATATTTCTTTTTGTCTGCTGCATCATATTATTTTGCGTAATACAATGTTGAACTTACTGTCTGTATTTACACATTAGATTGGTTTAAACTAGTGCAGATGGATCAATATTTTTAATCGATTAATCTATGGATTAATTGAGATATTATCTGTTTGAAAATTAGGTGTAAGGATTATATAAAGTACTTTAATACTCTCTATATTTTATTGTTTATGAAACTTTTAATTATTTAGATTCAAAATTTGCATTTGCGTCAAGTGCACATGCTTTATATGTGCATTGAATTAGATCTACAATATTTTTGTTAGTAATTATTTAGTAACATATTATATCAATAACTACTGTGGAGAATTTAAGTTGTATTTGGCTTGGTTTCTTGGTAGTGTTTTGTTTTTTGAGAAAAAATTAAATGTGTAATCCGTCACCAATATATTTATTGTTGAATTAATAAATACACTGAATATTATGGAGTGATATCGATTGATTCACAACATTTGGTGAACCCGACATGATTGGATTGCACATGTTTATTCCTGTCCTAGAAGAGAAGGAATTTGACCTACAATAGTGCATGGTATCGAGTCAGTATTTCTTCCAAGACGAGAAGGAATAAAATATATAATACTTAAATGAATATTATTCATTTGGAACAAAAATGGACTCTATTTCTCACTATGGAGAAACTGAAGAATGCTAGGAGTTCTGTGAGAACATGTTTTACAAAGAAGATAAACAACAGAAAGGGAATTCTCGCAAGAGGTACGTTTCCGGATTTTAATGGTGCACATGAGTAAAATTTTACTCGTTTAGAGAGATTAATGTTGGAGTTTCATGATTTAGATAGCAAAAAAGAGGATGCACTTTTAGATAGGAGTAATGTTATGACTGAAATTGTATCAGAAATAGAATCTTCTGAGAAGTACAATGACGAATGTGAATTTATACGGTTGCAGGTAACTAATGCTTTGATGCCCCATAGATCAGATAGTTCTCTAAGTGAAGTACATGGAGGGACCTCATATCACAATCAGGATAGAAGAAAAACTTATAAACTTCCTAAGATTGAAATTAAGAAATTTAACGGTGACTTACGAGAGTGGTTAAGTTTTTGGTCATAATTTCGGATGATTCGCTAAGATGATAGTTTACATGGTAGTAACAAATTTCAGTATTTACTGCAGGTAATGGAAACACGAACTGAACCTCACGAAATAGTGCTCATTTTTCCATGGCCGTAAGAATTGTCCGAAGGTCATTCAAGCTCTGCAAGAACGATTTGGTAATTAAGGGTGGTTTTGTATATGTAATATATCAAAATGGTTTCTTGAATATCATTTTTCTATTTTCGCTAAATTCCTAATGGACTTCTGTGAAAAATATATCGAACTGTAGATCAGCAGCTTATTTAAGACAATTCATTTCATAAGTCAGAGTACATTATTAGCAATCTTAGTAAGAAAGGCCCAACACAATGCTAGAAGAACATAAATCGCATATTTATATTGCAAACCTTAGGAGAATAAGAAGAAGTATCAGTAGCAGAAGAAACGAAAAATTGAGTTTAAGAAGAAAAAAGTCAATGGGAAAAATGAACTTAAATTAATAAAATATATTTTAATATTTTATAATTTAATGTCAATATTAATATAAATACTGAAGACAATATCGAGAAAATATATAGAAAATAACGCGAAGAAAAAATTCAACAGTTATATAGAACTATAGCAAGAACATTGAAAAACAAAGCAAGGAAATAAACAGTAAAAATTTTTAAAACGACGGCAATTCCATTGCTCATGTATGGAAGTGAGTCTTGGATCTTAAAAGAAAGAGATAAAATCAAGATACAGGCAGCAGATGAGGTACTTAAGAAGAGTTAAAGAATGTACTAGACGAGAATTAATAAGAAATAGAACTATTCGAGAGGAAGAAGGCGCGCGCGCGCACACATACACACACACACACATACAGACACATACACACACACACATATATGGACAGAATGGATGAAGAAAGAGTGCCGGTGTTAACAAGAAGGTACAATCCTCATGGAAGAAGAGATGTACGATGCTTTAGAATTAGATGGGAATAGTTGATGGAATGCGAAGACGGACAGGCAGAAGTGCCTAATCCCCGAAGTGAAGAAGGACAAGAAAAGGCTTAAGTAATATGATAAGTAAATATAATAGGTAGGGAAGTAAATGCTAATACATGATGAACTCTAATAATAAGATGTTATTAGTTGTCAAGTAAACATTGAACATCAGCATAGGACAGTACGACGCCATTGTAAATTTTGTGAATCAGAGGGAAAAACATCCCAGTAGATAAGTTATTGACGAATAAATAAGAGGGAAGATGGAGTAATGCATAAATATATGGAGGACGACAGAACTCGTATTCCGTTGAATAAGCAAATAAATCAGATGGGAAGCTTCCACGACGAGTTAATTATCAAGCTCCGCAAGAAGGCAGTGGAAAAAGAAACTAATCTCTGTTTCATATAACCTTTCCCCGCTGACATGTATCACTCCGCGTGCAGCTACCTTCCCCCTCATCCTAATTGGTTAATGCTTTCGCGCCATAAGCCAAAGACGGTGCCTTCCCGTCACATTTAAACCTGCAGTAAACGTCATAATAGTTGCCAGGAGGATAGATAAAATCATACAAATAAGAATATGAAGGCATGCAACAATGATGAAGTTTATAATAAAGATGAGCAAGTTGAAGCTGAATGTATGAGCAATGAAACTGAATTAAGAATATAATGAAAGGCCTTAGGCCGTTTCCACTGGCATTTTTAAAACCAACACACATACCTTGCAAAAATGCTTGTTTTTCAGGATTAAAATTCGTGTCACGTCATTACTTGTGTGTCCTTCATTAACCCAAGTCTCGTCAAGGTAGTATATTTTGCGACTTTTATCCCGGGACAATCTGATTGTCCTTAAATAACGTCTTCGCCACACACCAATATCGCCCTGGAGTAATAAGTTTTCCTGTTGTCTCAATTTCATGTCGCGATTCCTACGCATCTAACACACCTGTAAGTTGAGAGCACAGATGTTCGACTTCTCTCACTGACAAAGACCGATTCTTCTCTGTGAGTGCATTAAACACATGCAGCACAATTCTTTTTTCGCCGCTTTGTAAAGGTTTTCCCTTGCGATGCCTCAGCGAAAAACTGGCGGTAGACTCTGCCATTATGCATATAATACGTACACGCACAATATACGATCAATAAAATGATTTAGCTCTCGCACTTGGCGCAACACACCTTCGAATGGCGATATATAACTAATCCAGTTCAAAGCAAGGTCAGTGATAAAAATCATATAAACAAATATGTCATAACTACCGCTAAATCACATGCTATCATGCCATGTGCTTGAGAGCAAAGGAACCTCCTCTTTACTTCGTTTAAGAATTAACATGCATTTCAGATAAATCAACTCTGTTGCGTAATATATTTAATTAAAGCAGTTACGAAAATATAAATTTGACAATTCTCTTTCAACATATAAAGATATATCACCATGTTAAATAACCAACTAATTTTTACCGCACAACAGTCTATATTACAATAGCAGCCAATGAGAGGTGATAAGGTTACGTGACCGTTTAGTGATACGGGGCAAGCTTATGTGAAACAAATATTAGTTTACTTCGCAACAAAATCAAGAACGTAACTTAACAATAAGAACCGTTCTTGAGATTTTACGAGGAAAATATTAATTTGAAAGAGAAGGAAAATAAGATTATTATAATAATGCACATCAGTGTTAAGTAAGAAATACTGCAATAGAAGAAATAATAATTGCCAGGAGCTGTATAATAAGGTCTCCAAGACGTCAGGAAGTATACAGATTGATAAACCACTGTGTGGCCGCAGAGGAGCCAAAACATGTAACTGTCAGGGAAAGGTAGAATTTGATTACATGTGTAAATGGGCGCTAAATATTAATATTTTAACGTTCCACAGCTAATTTGGCCATATTTGCAACATGTTTAAACAAAATACTTGGGGTCACTATGCGAGAGGAATTGGCGGTTTTGGATGCTCAACATGTTCAAATTAAAAGTAATCACTGCTTAGTCACACATATGAAACTTCTTTAATTCCATCACAGCGTGTATCCATTCTTTAGGTTTTGACTTCACATTACAACATATATCACTTCAAAACACGTTGCCATGGCTCTGATCCTGCACCACTAGGGCGTCACCTTGTCTGACTCATGTTTGCTTTACCGCTCGGCCAACGAGGCCAACCTCAGATGTTTCACATTCCTGCAACAGTACACTGACAACTGCCGCTACTACAAGGGTGGGTTAGATGTTAATTTGGAACATCTCAAATCTAACATATAACAATATAGATCACATTCAAATAAATATAGTTAAAAATAAGTGAAATGAAATATACACGACATGAACAGAAAATAATACTATTTGTACAATTACAAATATCTTCTGAAGCCACAAAACTAGGTCCTTGGATATGAATTAACATTGCCTACATTATTTAGCTTGTTTTGCATTATCGCTTGCCGTTCATAGCTCTGTCTCAACAATTTATAACTGATTTTCAACTCAGATCATTGTTGTCAGTTTAAGTTTAATAAATAAATGCAGAAGGGCGTAGTAGATTTTATTCACGCATATGGAAACAAAAAAAAAATTACCTACCCAAGTACCTCAAGTTTATATGTCGCTCGGCAATCTGTTCCTGAAGTTTACGGGGGCTCAATATTTGGTTGAGAAAAACGCCTACTAAACTTCTGAGTCTGGTGTACATACATGATTAGCTACGCATTGACATTGTAGGTGGCGCTGTCGATAAGTAGTGGTGGTGGTGGTCGAGTACATATGGCATCAAATAACTGTGTATCATCCCAGCAATTTCTCTCATTCATCGTCGAACATCCCCTACCCGGTTATTAGAAGGCATTAATTAATCATCTCCAGGGGGGAAAAAATCAGCCGCCACTGGACGACACCGAATTTGTGATCAAAATCTCAAACCACACCTTTCAAAATTTACTTTTTCACAAATTGCTCATGGGATCTGACAAAACACCACACGCCTCTTTGAATTTAATAGCACCCTACAGCTGTATAACACGGTGAGTTACATGAACATCCTCCAACTCAACGTCAAATGTGGAATGTTATATTTTTTTTTGGGGGGGGGGGGAGTACCTACTTACGCAAAAGTAATTCCAACGATTCTGATTAATACTTTACATATTTTAGACGTTTTCATTAAAAATAAAGTGTGTATGTATCTTCAAATGCACGACGGAATCCCCTTCATCCTGGATAATTTAGTATGACTGGTAAATCGAGGGTGATAAATGAAATCTTATTACGTTGTAAATACAAATGTGGTTGAAATGCACACGTGTATGTAAAATAAATTTGTTTGAGCCAACCATTTGTGGAAGACATTTCTTGATACTTTGTACAATCCTTATACTTTTCTCAAATAGGAAGGCGATATTCCGTTGTTTTCTTAAAGATAGTAAAGGTATTGCATTCCACGGAAAATGTTGATCCCGAGCTTTCGGTTGGGATACATGTTTTGTGGTTTGAAATAAGGTCTCGGAAATGATTCTCTAAAATGTAATAGCAAAACATATTGGCATAAAGTATATGTCTGCATTTTTGTGTAGTAAGTGATGGCGAATCCTTTAAGATTTACAAATTGTGCGAAGTTAATTCAGAACGTAGAAGGACTCTAACTACGTCACAGAAAATCAAGATATACATTTCATTTGTCAAGAAGATAATTAGCTATACTCCATTTTAAATAAAATCAGTAGAGTGCCTTAGAAACAGTAATCTTTTTTTTTTTTTTTTTTTTCAAAAAATATTCCAATATTCCAATTACAGGGCTACCCTTTTATAAATATTTTGTAGTATTCTCAAAGTCTCTGAGGGAGATTTGTTTAACAAAATGCAACACTATTTGTTACTAAGTAACTCTAATGGCAACATTATGAATAAGATGAACCAAGATCCATAACATATCGATAACGATTGACGACAACGACGCATCCACCATTATTATGAAACTTTAAATGAAACGTAGTAAGCGTTGCAAACAATTAATAAAAGATCCGTGAAGATCCGTGGTTCAAATCCCGGCTATCGCACTGAATTTTTTAGTCTCACTCTATTTTTCCATGCTTTAGCCTACACACAACTAGTGTAAAAGAACAATTAATTTGCAGTTAATAAAATATCATTTAATTTTAATAGATATTAAAACGAAAATAAACAATTTCGGTAAACTTTGTAATGTATAGTTATAACATATATAATTGGACATTTAGTATGCGCGATGTGGAAAGCTTATCTCAAGCTTGTTAAACAGTTTGTGGCGATCTGCGTCACAGGGGCAACTGAAGATTGCTGAATGATGAACATAAGTGTTTTGTATTAACTTGAATTGCTCTTCTAATAAATCTATACTTAAAAGGATTTATTCGGCTTTGTTATTCATTTTAATCCAAATAGAAACAATATAATTGCTAAATCTCTTATAAGTTTAAGAAGAATAAGAGAATACGCGCGTTGGCGCACACATTGACTTTTTCCCAAAAATATCGTACTTTATTTGGATTAAGGAATTCAAATTGCGTTTTACCATTAAATATGCTAGTATTGATTTTTTGTGTGCAGTCCAATACTTTACCTATTTATTATAAGTAAAGAAGCAAAAATAATGAACTCTGAGTTTATATTTGATAAACTCAAGCAAATTTGGAAAACTCCAGCAAATGTATAGCATCGTGTGTCTCTCACATGATTCACCGAATATTAAAAAATCGAAATGAATTATATTGTATGTACTGTGTCTGTTAATGCGTTTTAATACTTTGTTTGAAAATGCTGTTTGTCTTCTCTTAAAATTTGCCAGATACCTATATACTATGTCTGTACAGAAATATCGCGAAAATAATTAAAGTTAATGAAAATTCTTAAACATCCTGAATACATAAAATGAATAACCATGTAATAATTAAGACAAAAGAATAATTACTTTATGCATGCGTAAGTGATGGGTTAAGTTAGTTAAAGGAGATGAACAAGTGTATTTGTTCAATTTGTGCAGAAAGCCATGGGAATGCATACCAAGGATCATTGGGGATTAAAACTCAGTTTCCGAGGAGTTTTCTCTCGCACGGAATTATTTATTCGTTGGATGTGCTCTTAGCATGTATCATAGCTAATATATATTTCGACACCAATTAAGTGTAAGCGACATATAAAGAACCGGACTATAATTTGTAATAATAATAATCCATTGCGCGGCAGCCCTTAGAGGGCCAAGGCCTACCAACTCGACTGCCGGCCTCAGGCCCACTTACACACGACAGAGGTGGACGATCTTCCAACGGTTACGGGGAGGAGATGTGGTCAGTATGTCGGCATCCCCCAGCCGGAATGTTGGTTTCCGTGACCAGGGCCGCTTACCTAGCGTAAGCGCCTCACTTTGCTCACGATGCTGAGTGGGCACCGGGACTTACAATCCGCACCCCATGGGTGAGATCGGACCAGGGCCGATTTCTGTGGCCAGGGCCAAGGAATGCTGCCTTATCCGCTACGCCACGGCACAGGACATAATTTGTAATACAAAGTCGTAAAGCACAAAGAAATCATCTTCTGCGCTGTAAAATATGCACGCAGAGCCATATCTGTACAGCAGGACGCAGACGGAAATAAGAATATCTTAAATGATACAAATCCATTCTCTATCGCAGGTTAACAAATATAATTAGAAGAGCGTATCTATACAAAATATATTAATTAATGGTAATTTAATGTGTTAGATTCTCAGTACATTTTCCAACGTATAGTTATTTGAGGAGAATGTAGGCATAGAAAAATTAAAATAAATAACAAGGAATATTTTTGAAATATTGGGCCCCACGGAATTTGTATTGACATAAATTGCACATTTTAGAGAAATCTATATTTTATGTGTAGGACTCTTCGGTTTGTCAGTTTCCAAAAGTGATCATGGTCATGTGCATTCTCATTCTTTCCCGTGAATGTATGGCAGAGTATTATTATGATGATGATGATTATTATTATCATTATTATTATTATTATTATTATTATTATTATTATTATTATTATTATTATTATTATTATTATTATTATTATTATTATTATTATTATTATTATTATTATTATTATTATTATTATTATTATTATTATTATTATTATTATTATTATTATTATTATTATTATTATTATTATTATTATTATTATTATTATTATTATTATTATTATTATTATTATTATTATTATTATTATTATTATTATTATTTGGAGTTAAAATTATGCCCACGTCTTACGGTTCGAACCTTGGAGCATGGTCTCCGTTATCTCCGCCCACATTTTGCTCTTGAGCTACAAGAGCAATTAGGATAGCTTACCATATATATTGGTTCATGAAACTCATAATTCCAAGTGTTTTCCGTTTTCTTGCACATTTTCCAACGCCATGTAGTTAATAGCTCAGCTGCAAGATAATTATTACTTACTTGTGATAAATACTTAACCATTTGTTATGCTGGGTTAATAAAGCCTTAGAAATCTTCCAAGTGAGTAACAGGTTAAAATGGCAACCACGACAGTATACATCTGCGAGTTTTCATACCAACCAGTCACGGAACGCCTGAGTTACACTGATGCGTGGAAAGTGTACATTTACTTTCTTGAAAGATAGTACATGATAGAAAAAACAAAAAGTGTAAGATTTTCAAATTCAAACCAATAATAAGTAATAGCGATCTCAGAAATATGCTGAGTGCTTTATTGTGATGTAGACTTTTTAAGTGAAGTAAGGTTATCTGTATACGTTACTCTTGAATACATAGCAACAATACATACTCCACAACGACAGAAAGATGACTTATCACTTATCAATAAATTCAAGCACTTGGTGAAAGCATAGACACTTTTGCTGCAACTGAATCCGCTGTGAGCGACTGTTTGATAGGAAGTTATTTAAACAAACGTTTAAAACCTACTTCGCCCAGCGATACAGAGAGGGCAGCACCTGTAATGTATTATTGCCGATAAGAATATTATTGATTACTTACAAAGATTCACAGTAAATTCTAGTTTTATTCATTAGACACACTTTAAATTTGATTGGCCATTACTTACGTGGCAATCAGCAGTTGTTACAAAATATACGAGAGTATATCAAACGAACAAACAATTATGTGTGAAAAAAGAAGACTGCTAAAGCAAATATATCTCAATGATTTCCACTGCAAATTTCCATTCGTGGTTGTAAATAAGTACAAGCAACGTATGTTTGTTTTGTTGGAACTTGTAACCTATTTTTAATTGTTACATTTTGAAATGTGACACACAAACTGAAACACGCACGCACAAGGTATGTGTAGAATGTTTACGGCCACATGGCTTTTGCTGTATGTCCATCCATGTTTTGGGTTTAACCACAGGTTGGATACTTTGGTGTAAACAAAAAAAAAACATTCTTCGCTTCACAGTTACTACCGTTAGCTATTTTAGTTATTTCTAGGAATGAGTGCAAAGTAAAACCAAAGCATCTTAGGGACTTTTACTGACAGCAATTTTTAGTTAGTGTAGTGGCAATAAAGTAGAGTAATAAAAAATCTTTTTAAAAACAAAAAAAGGGTGGAGTTTTCTCAAAGTTTTTATGCCTCCAGCCACGCAGCAAGCACCAAATCTGCTATCCGAATCCACAGAAATACAACAAGAAGAATAATCAGTTCCCACTAACTCAGGATCATTGTGATACTGCCCAGGACCACTCAATGGCAAGTGCTCTTGTTGTTCCGTAATCCCGTGAGAGGAAATTTCCTAAGGAACGTACGGCAAGTGTTCTTAGCTATTTAGAAAACAGTAATCCGTTTGCTTCTATTGATCCTCAGATGCCATCACAACATTTTCTTTAAGTATGTCCGATACCGTTCAGTCCTTTGTCTTGTATCTACAGATTTTGGGAGACTTAAATATATTTAAATGACCGAGCGGGATCACACGGGCGATTTCGTCTGTGGCCTGCAATCGAGAGGCCATGGTTCGATTCCCTTAGCTTACCTACCTGAACCATTCCCCTCAAAATCCAATCTCTCTGGTCCTTGTCCCGAGGGGTGGGCGGCAGGAAGTAGGGGACTGACTGTTGGGGTGCTGTACGGCAGGGACTGATTGTGCCCCAGCATTGCTACGGCTGCCCAGAAGGACCGTCGGTAACCCGAAAACTGGCAGAAGAGGCTCTGGTGTAATCTCTCGATTGGATTCCTCCGAGAGATGAGAGTGTGTTTTCAAACCCCCAAAACATGGTCCACTTCGGTGGGTGACACCATTTGTTTCTTTTTCTTTTCCTTTTTTCCTCCATGAACACATGTCTGACGGATAACATAGCGCGGGTGGTTTGAGAGGGAAGCGCATGGGGTGACTGGGTACCGCGTAAATCCCAGTCCCTTGTTATCATGAGGGACTGTGTTGGTATCCGCTGATAAAGGTCAGTCCCGGGGAGGGACCATTGCGTGAGCTGTTACACTCCTGAGGGCGATTGGGTCCCGCTGTCTTTACACTGGTAGGTGTGAACCTGAGGTGAGCAAGGTCCAGACCAGGCCTCTCACCTAGCCCGGTGTGGCGCGCAGGATGTGAGAACGCGGTCGGAGACGTTTGCAATGATGGAGAACGTCACTGCAATGGAACCTAAATTTAAACCCACAACTCTGAACGGACATGGAAATAAATTAGTTGAGACCTGTGGTCCTCGCTACTTAGTAGTAAGCAGAAAAGAGAAAGGAAAGAAATTTCTGTCACTGAAACCTTTCGTCATCCAAAAGGGTTTGGATAAGACAGCTGGTTCGGGGAAATTTTGTATCTGTTCAAGAAATGGCACGATCCTGGTGGAAGGTCATTCTGCCTCCCAGACGAACTTATTAGGCAGCTATCCGGTGACCGTCGCTGACCACAAGAGCCTCAACTGCTCGTGCGGAGTGGTTAACACCCAAGGTTGGATTTCATATCGAACGAGGAAATTTTGGAGGAAATGCAAAATCAAAGTGTGGCGGCTGTGTACCGCGTGCGAGGAAGTGACCGAGGGGAATTGGTGCCTACCCAATACAGCTACTAGAGCTCAGGCGGGTCCAGCAGCTTCAGCCGTAGCAACCTGCACTGTTTTGTAAGTTACGGTAAAAGCCACAAGCAGAGTTTGTAATGGTAATAAGCTTTTATTTTTCCTTGTATGATTTTCACAGCAATGCATTGAATAACGTGATATAGTATCTCAAAGTACAGCAACTATTATCAGAAGCCCTTCAATAATAATGAAAGCTTTAAACCCAATTGTATGATTATCCTCATTTCTCTCTACCTGGAGTAAGCAGCGAAGATGACAAATCAATGTCCTTCATTCTAAATAGAAAGATCCAAGAAGTTCTTCAGCCAAACCACAGACCAACAAATTGAAAAGTTGAATAAGCCATACGCATTTCGCCATGCAGTACGCTAGCGCTTAAAAGGAGTTAGGTGGCGTACTAAACCTCGTATGTCGTCATTTCTATCTCGGCTTCACCGTCGTTAATTCAAATCATGCTTTCCCCATTGATATCTGGTATCGGATTTTTTGTGGAATGCAATACTTTACCTATTTACTATAAGTACATAGTAAAGAAAGTTAAAAAAATGAACTTTGACTTTCCATTTTAGAAAATTGCAATTATTGGAAAATTCAAGCAAATACCATCGTGCGTCTCCGACATGCTTCACTAACATTAAAAAAAAAACAACGGAATGAATTCTGTTTGATGTACCTGGACTCATTTCACCCATTTCATTTATCGGTAAATATGACTTGACTTTGGAGGACGTAAATTAAAAAAAATGTTAACGTTCTTTAATGTCTTATTTGAAAACCTATATATAACATTTGTGATAAAAAATATTCTTAAATCTCAGAATGCATTAAATGAATAAAATTAAAATTATGCAAGCGTATGTCAGTCATGTGCTACCTAAGGCTGATGACCGAATATGCGTGTGCCCGCCTCAGTGGCGTGGTGGTTGCATGCCTGCCTCACGTTCAAGATGTCCCGAGTTCGCATCTCGGTCAGGGTGAGTTACCTGGATAAGGTTTCTTCGGGGGGTTTCCCATACCCTGAAGAGACCAATGTCGGGTAACTCTAAGCTCTAAGAGCCCTGGGCTCATTTGAGCAGCATTTCAAATATTCCATTCATCGTCCGATATGACTGAAGGCTGTAGGACGTAAATTAAAAAAAGATCGCATGTGTTGTAGAATTTATGGAGTAAGCTATGTAAATGAATTGCACGGATCATTTGGACTGTAAAAGTTGTCCAGACTAGATGTTAAAACATATCAGAAACTGGTATACACAAATATGTTTTTAAAACATAAGAGGTCTTTTGTAATTACTTGTGTACTTTTCTCACAAATCCAAACTGGAGCAAAATCGCTTCCCATGCTTGCATTTCTCTATTTATTCATTAATATAATTGGACACAAGTTAAAACTGAAACTTACTTAAAGCATTTCCTATCCTCACAATGATTGTCAATGCACCCATGGACAAAAGGTTGCGAAAAACGTGAACATGTAGTCACTTTCGAGGAAGTTTCTTCTCACACAGAGTTATTTTTTCGCTAGATGATACCTTGGCATATGCCGTAGCTATTGTTCATTTTGACACAATGAAGAACAATTAAATATAAGCTATATATACACAAAACGTTATTATAATTTTGATAAGAAAACGTAAAGAACTACAAATTATCATCTGCGCAATAAAGTTTGCATGCAGAGCCATTTCATGACAGGCAGACGGGGTCCGTAAAAAGAATATGTTAAATGACACAGGTAAATTCATTCCTCAATACGAATATAATAGCAAGAGCGTAACGTATATAACATAACTTATTAGTAGTTATTTACTGTGCTAGATCCAGTACCTTGTCAACCGTATTCCCATTTGAGGAAATTTTAAACATTGAAATTTGAAATAAATAAATAAATAAATAAGAAAGAATATATATCTGCAAATTAATTACCCACACTAAAACTATACAGTAAAAACTGTTGTGTATTAACAAGAACTACATTTTTTATGCAATATGATTAGGTATATCAATTATTAGGTTTACAGTTTTTATCAGGTTTATCAGGTTTATCAAAAATTATTATGATGAAGTAATAACATTGTCTTTTGTATCCAACAATACATACTCCACAACGACAGAAAGATGACTTATCACTTATCAATAAATTCCAGTACTTGGTGAAAGCATAGGAGACACTTTTGCTGCAACTGAATCCGCTGTGAGCGACAGTTTGATAAGAAGTTATTAAAACAAACGTTTAAAACCTACTTCGCCCAGCGATACAGAGAGGGCAGCACCTGTAATGTATTATTGCTGATAAGAAAATTATTGATTACTTACAAAGATTCACAGCAAATTCTAGTCTTATTCACTAGACACACTTTAAATTTGATTGACCCATACTTACGTGGCAATCAGCAGTAATCACAAAATATACGAGAGTATATCAAACGAACAAACAATTATGTGTGAGAAAAGAAGACTGCTAAAGCAAATATATCTCAATGATTTCCACTGCAAATTTCCATTCGTGGTTGGAATCAAGTACAAGCAACGTACGTTTGTTTTGTTGAAACTTGTAACCTATTTTTAATTGTTACATTTTGAAATGTGACACACAAACAGAAACACGCACGAACAAGGTATGCGTAGAATGTTTACGGCCACATGGCTTTTGCTGTATGCCCATCCATGTTTTGCGTTTAACCACAGGTTGGATACTTTGGTGTAAACAAAAAAAAATTAATACTTCGCTTCACAGTTACTACCGTTAGCTATTTTAGTTATTTCTGGGAATTAGTGCAAAGTAAAACCAAAGCATCTTAGGGACTTTTACTGACAGCAATTTTTAGTTAGTGTAGTGGCAACAAAGTAGAGTAATAAAAATCTTTTTAAAAACAAAAAAGGGTGGAGTTTTCTCAAAGCTTTTATGCCTCCAGCCACGCAGAAAACACCAAATCTGCTATCCGAATCCACAGAAATACAACAAGCAGAATAATCAGTTCCCACTGACTCAGGATCATTATGATACTGCCCAGGACCACTCAATGGCAAGTGCTCTTGTTGTTCCGTAATCCCGTGAGAGGAAATTTCCTAAGGAACGTACGGCAAGTGTTCTTAGCTATTTAGAAAACAGTAATCCGTTTGCTTCTATTGATCCTCAGATGCCATCACAACATTTTCTTTAAGTATGTCCGATACCGTTCAGTCCTTTGTCTTGTATCTACAGATTTTGGGAGACTTAAATATATTTAAATGACCGAGCGGGATCACACGGGCGATTTCGTCTGTGGCCTGCAATCGAGAGGCCATGGTTCGATTCCCTTAGCTTACCTACCTGAACCATGCCCCTCAAAATCCAATCTCTCTGGTCCTCGTCCCGAGGGGTGGGCGGCAGGAAGTAGGGGACTGACTGTTGGGGTGCTGTACGGCAGGGACTGATTGTGCCCCAGCATCGCTACGGCTGCCCAGAAGGACCGTCGGTAACCCGAAAACTGGCAGAAGAGGCTCTGGTGTAATCTCTCGATTGGATTCCTCCGAGAGATGAGAGTGTGTTTTCAAACCCCCAAAACATGGTCCACTTCGGTGGGTGACACCATTTGTTTCTTTTTCTTTTCCTTTTTTCCTCCATGAACACATGTCTGACGGATAACATAGCGCGGGTGGTTTGAGTGGGAAGCGCATGGGGTGACTGGGTACCGCGTAATTCCCAGTCCCTTGTTATCATGAGGGACTGTGTTGGTATCCGCTGATAAAGGTCAGTCCCGGGGAGGGACCATTGCGTGAGCTGTTACACTCCTGAAGGCGATTGGCTCCCGCTGTCTTTACACTGGTAGGTGTGAACCTGAGGTGAGCAAGGTCCAGACCAGGCCTCTCACCTAGCCCGGTGTGGCGCGCAGGATGTGAGAACGCGGTCGGAGACGTTTGCAATGATGGAGAACGTCACTGCAATGGAACCTAAATTTAAACCCACAACTCTGAACGGACATGGATATAAATTAGTTGAGTCCTGTGGTCCTCGCTACTTAGTAGTAAGCAGAAATGAGAAAGGAAAGAAATTTCTGTCACTGAAACCTTTCGTCATCCAAAAGGGTTTGGATAAGACAGCTGGTTCGGGGAAATTTTGTATCTGTTCAAGAAATGGCACGATCGTGGTGGAAGGTCATTCTGCCTCCCAGACGAACTTATTAGGCAGCTATCCGGTGACCGTCGCTGACCACAAGAGCCTCAACTGCTCGTGCGGAGTGGTTAACACCCAAGGTTGGATTTCATATCGAACGAGGAAATTTTGGAGAAAATGCAAGATCAAAGTGTGGCGGCTGTGTACCGCGTGCGGGGAAGTGACCGAGGGGAATTGGTGCCTACCCAATACAGCTTCTAGAGCTCAGGCGGGTCCAGCAGCTTCAGCCGTAGCAACCTGCACTGTTTTGTAAGTTACGGTAAAAGCCACAAGCAGAGTTTGTAATGGTAATTAGCTTTTATTTTTCCTTGTATGATTTTCACAGCAATGCATTGAATAACGTGATATAGTATCTCAAAGTACAACAACTATTATCAGCAGCCCTTCAATAATAATGAAAGCTTTAAACCCAATTGTATGATTATCCTCATTTCTCTCTACCTGGAGTAAGCAGCGAAGATGACAAATCAATGTCCTTCATTCTAAATAGAAAGATCCAAGAAGTTCTTCAGCCAAACCACAGCCCAACAAATTGAAAAGTTGAATAAGCCATACGCATTTCGCCATGCAGTACGCTAGCGCTTAAAAGGAGTTAGGTGGCGTACTAAACCTCTTATGTCGTCATTTCTATCTCGGCTTCACCGTCGTTAATTCAAATCATGCTTTCCCCATTGATATCTGGTATCGGATTTTTTGTGGAATGCAATACTTTACCTATTTACTATAAGTACATAGTAAAGAAAGTTAAAAAAATGAACTTTGACTTTCCATTTTAGAAAATTGTAATTATTGGAAAATTCAAGCAAATACCATCGTGCGTCTCCGACATGCTTCACTAACATTAAAAAAAAACAACGGAATGAATTCTGTTTGATGTACCTGGACTCATTTCACCCATTTCATTTATCGGTAAATATGACTTGACGTTGGAGGACGTAAATTAAAAAAAAATGTTAACGTTCTTTAATGTCTTATTTGAAAACCTATATATAACATTTGTGATAAAAAATATTCTTAAATCTCAGAATGCATTAAATGAATAAAATTAAAATTATGCAAGCGTATGTCAGTCATGTGCTACCTAAGGCTGATGACCGAATATGCGTGTGCCCGCCTCAGTGGCGTGGTGGTTGCATGCCTGCCTCACGTTCAAGATGTCCCGAGTTCGCATCTCGGTCAGGGTGAGTTACCTGGATAAGGTTTCTTCCGGGGGTTTCCCATACCCTGAAGAGACCAATGTCGGGTAACTCTAAGCTCTAAGGGCCCTGGGCTCATTTGAGCAGCATTTCAAATATTCCATTCATCGCCCGATATGACTGAAGGCTGTAGGACGTAAATTAAAAAAAGATCGCATGTGTTGTAGAATTTATGGAGTAAGCTATGTAAATGAATTGCACGGATCATTTGGACTGTAAAAGTTGTCCAGACTAGATGTTAAAACATATCAGAAACTGGTATACACAAATATGTTTTTAAAACATAAGAGGTCTTTTGTAATTACTTGTGTACTTTTCTCACAAATCCAAACTGAGCAAAATCGCTTCCCATGCTTGCATTTCTCTATTTATTCATTAATATAATTGGACACAAGTTAAAACTGAAACTTACTTAAAGCATTTCCTATCCTCACAATGATTGTCAATGCACCCATGGACAAAAGGTTGCGAAAAACGTGAACATGTAGTCACTTTCGAGGAAGTTTCTTCTCACACAGAGTTATTTTTTCGCTAGATGATACCTTGGCATATGCCGTAGCTATTGTTCATTTTGACACAATGAAGAACAATTAAATATAAGCTATATATACACAAAACGTTATTATAATTTTGATAAGAAAACGTAAAGAACTACAAATTATCATCTGCGCAATAAAGTTTGCATGCAGAGCCATTTCATGACAGGCAGACGGGGTCCGTAAAAAGAATATGTTAAATGACACAGGTAAATTCATTCCTCAATACGAATATAATAGCAAGAGCGTAACGTATATAACATAACTTATTAGTAGATATTTACTGTGCTAGATCCAGTACCTTGTCAACCGTATTCCCATTTGAGGAAATTGTAAAAATTGAAATTTGAAATAAATAAATAAATAAGAAAGAATATATATCTGCAAATTAATTACCCACACTAAAACTATACAGTAAAAACTGTTGTGTATTAACAAGAACTACATTTTTTATGCAATACGATTAGGTATATTAATTATTAGGTTTACAGTTTTTATCAGGTTTATCAGGTTTATCAAAAATTATTATGATGAAGTAATAACATTGTCTTTTGTATCCAACAATACATACTCCACAACGACAGAAAGATGACTTATCACTTATCAATAAATTCCAGTACTTGGTGAAAGCATAGGAGACACTTTTGCTGCAACTGAATCCGCTGTGAGCGACAGTTTGATAGGAAGTTATTAAAACAAACGTTTAAAACCTACTTCGCCCAGCGATACAGAGAGGGCAGCACCTGTAATGTATTATTGCTGATAAGAATATTATTGATTACTTACAAAGATTCACAGCAAATTCTAGTCTTATTCACTAGACACACTTTAAATTTGATTGACCCATACTTACGTGGCAATCAGCAGTAATCACAAAATATACGAGAGTATATCAAACGAACAAACAATTATGTGTGAGAAAAGAAGACTGCTAAAGCAAATATATCTCAATGATTTCCACTGCAAATTTCCATTCGTGGTTGGAATCAAGTACAAGCAACGTACGTTTGTTTTGTTGAAACTTGTAACCTATTTTTAATTGTTACATTTTGAAATGTGACACACAAACAGAAACACGCACGAACAAGGTATGCGTAGAATGTTTACGGCCACATGGCTTTTGCTGTATGCCCATCCATGTTTTGCGTTTAACCACAGGTTGGATACTTTGGTGTAAACAAAAAAAAATTAATACTTCGCTTCACAGTTACTACCGTTAGCTATTTTAGTTATTTCTGGGAATTAGTGCAAAGTAAAACCAAAGCATCTTAGGGACTTTTACTGACAGCAATTTTTAGTTAGTGTAGTGGCAACAAAGTAGAGTAATAAAAATCTTTTTAAAAACAAAAAAGGGTGGAGTTTTCTCAAAGCTTTTATGCCTCCAGCCACGCAGAAAACACCAAATCTGCTATCCGAATCCACAGAAATACAACAAGCAGAATAATCAGTTCCCACTGACTCAGGATCATTATGATACTGCCCAGGACCACTCAATGGCAAGTGCTCTTGTTGTTCCGTAATCCCGTGAGAGGAAATTTCCTAAGGAACGTACGGCAAGTGTTCTTAGCTATTTAGAAAACAGTAATCCGTTTGCTTCTATTGATCCTCAGATGCCATCACAACATTTTCTTTAAGTATGTCCGATACCGTTCAGTCCTTTGTCTTGTATCTACAGATTTTGGGAGACTTAAATATATTTAAATGACCGAGCGGGATCACACAGGCGATTTCGTCTGTGGCCTGCAATCGAGAGGCCATGGTTCGATTCCCTTAGCTTACCTACCTGAACCATGCCCCTCAAAATCCAATCTCTCTGGTCCTCGTCCCGAGGGGTGGGCGGCAGGAAGTAGGGGACTGACTGTTGGGGTGCTGTACGGCAGGGACTGTTTTTGCCCCAGCATCGCTACGGCTGCCCAGAAGGACCATCGGTAACCGTGAAAACTGGCAGAAGAATCTCTGGTGTAATCTCTCGATTGGATTCCTCCAAGAGATGAGTGTTTTCAAACCCCCAAAACATGGTCCACTTCGGTGAGTGACCCCATTTGTTTCTTTTTCTTTTCCTTTTTTCCTCCATGAACACATGTCTGACGGATAACATAGCGCGGTTGGTTGGAGTGGGAAGCGCATGGGGTGACTGGGTACCGCGTAATTCCCAGTCCCTTGTTATCATGTTGGACTGTGTTGGTATCCGCTGATAAAGGTCAGTCCCGGGGAGAGACCATTGCATGAGCTGTTACACTCCTGAAGGCGATTGGCTCCCGCTGTCTTTACACTGGTAGGTGTGAACCTGAGGTGAGCAAGTTCCAGACCAGGCCTCTCACCTAGCCCGGTGTGGCGCGCAGGATGTGAGAACGCGGTCGGAGACGTTTGCAATGATGGAGGACGTCACTGCAATGGAACCTAAATTTAAACCCACAACTCTGAACGGACATGGAAATAAATTAGTTGAGTCCTGTGGTCCTCGCTACTTAGTAGTAAGCAGAAATGAGAAAGGAAAGAAATTTCTGTAACTGAACCCTTTCGTCATCCAAAAGGATTTGGATAAGACAGCAGGTTCGGGGAAATCTTGTATCTGTTCAAGAAATGGCACGATCCTGGTGGAAGGTCATTTTGCCTCCCAGGCGAACTTATTAGGAAGCTATCCGGTGACCGTCGCTGACCACAAGAGCCTCAACTGCTCGTGCGGAGTGGTTAACACCCAAGGTTGGATTTCATATCGAACGAGGAAATTTTGGAGAAAATGCAAGATCAAAGTGTGGCGGCTGTGTACCGCGTGCGGGGAAGTGACCGAGGGGAATTGGTGCCTACCCAATACAGCTTCTAGAGCTCAGGCGGGTCCAGCAGCTTCAGCCGTAGCAACCTGCACTGTTTTGTAAGTTACGGTAAAAGCCACAAGCAGAGTTTGTAATGGTAATAAGCTTTTATTTTTCCTTGTATGATTTTCACAGCAATGCATTGAATAACGTGATATAGTATCTCAAAGTTCAACAACTATTATCAGCAGCCCTTCAATAATAATGAAAGCTTTAAACCCAATTGTATGATTATCCTCATTTCTCTCTACCTGGAGTAAGCAGCGAAGATGACAAATCAATGTCCTTCATTCTAAATAGAAAGATCCAAGAAGTTCTTCAGCAAAACCACAGACCAACAAATTGAAAAGTTGAATAAGCCATACGCATTTCGCCATGCAGTACGCTAGCGCGCAGTACGCTAGCGCTTAAAAGGAGTTAGGTGGCGTACTAAACCTCTTATGTCGTCATTTCTATCTCGGCTTCACCCCCGTGAATTCAACTCATGCTTTCCCCATTGATATCTGGTATCGGATTTTTTGTGGAATGCAATACTTTACCTATTTACTATAAGTACATAGTAAAGAAAGTTAAAAAAATGAACTTTGACTTTCCATTTTAGAAAATTGTAATTATTGGAAAATTCAAGCAAATACCATCGTGCATCTCCGACATGCTTCACTAACATTAAAAAAAAAAAACAAGGAAATGAGTTCTATTTGATGTATCTGGACTCATTTCACCCATTTCGTTTATCGGTAAATATGACTTGACGTTGGAGGACGTAAATTAAAAAAAAAATGTTAACGTTCTTTAATGTCTTATTTGAAAACCTATGTATAACATTTGTGATAAAAAAAATTCTGAAATCTCAGAATGCATTAAATGAATAAAATTAAAATTATGCAAGCGTATGTCAGTCATGTGTTACCTAAGGCTGATGACCGAATATGCGTGTGCCCGCCTCAGTGGCGTGGTGGTTGCATACCTGCCTCACGTTCAAGATGTCCCGAGTTCGCATCTCGGTCAGGGTGAGTTACCTGGATAAGGTTTCTTCCGGGGGTTTCCCATACCCTGAAGAGGCGAATGTCGGGTAACTCTAAGCTCTAAGGGCCCTGGGCTCATTTGAGCAGCATTTCAAATATTCCATTCATCGTCCGATATGACTGAAGGCTGTAGGACGTTAATTAAAAGAAATCGCATGTGTTGTAGAATTTATGGAGTAAGCTATGTAAATGAATTGCACGGATCATTTGGACCTTAAAAGTTGTCCAGACTAGATGTTAAAACATATCAGAAACTGGTATACACAAATATGTTTTTAAAACATAAGAGGTCTTTTGTAATTACTTGTGTACTTTTCTCACAAATCCAAACTGGAGCAAAATCGCTTCCCATGCTTGCATTTCTCTATTTATTCATTAATATAATTGGACACAAGTCAAAACTTCTTTAAAGCAGTTTCTATCGTCATATGATTGTCAATTCACCCATGGACAAAAGGTTGCGAAAAACGTGAACATGTAGTCACTTTCGAGGAAGTTTCTTCTCACACAGAGTTATTTGTTCGCTAGATGATACCTTGGCATGTACTGTAGCTATTGTTCATTTTCACACAATGAAGAACAATTAAATATAAGCTATATATACACAGAACGTTATTATAATTTTGATAAGAAAACGTAAAGAACTACAAATTATCATATGCGCAATAAAGTTTGCATGCAGAGCCATCTCATGACAGGAACACGGGATCCGTAAAAAGAATATGTTAAATGACACAGGTAAATTCATTCCTCAATACGAATATAATAGCAAGAGGGTAACGTATATAACATAACTTATTAGTAGTTATTTACTGTGCTGGATCAAGTACCTTGTCAACCGTATTCCCATTTGAGGAAATTGTAAACATTGAAATTTGAAATAAATAAATTAGAAAGAATATCACTGGTCGACAAGGTTTTTTCACAAGAGATCTGAATAGGGAATCTAGTGGCATTTTCCATTCTGAATTTAGATATGTATTCAGAATTTTTCCATCAGGCACAGTTTTTCTGTAAAAGCTACTTTTCAAAATATGATATTAGCTTTTTCTTTGAACTGTCATTTGAACTGTCATAAGAACCGTTACCTCATATGTAGCTATTTCACTCAAGCTGTATTATTGAAACTGTTAGCAATGTCATGCCGAAGCGCAATAAAACATGATTGTACAGGAACATTGTTGTTCATTGTTGTTGTTCAGACATGTTCAGACCTGTTTGGCATTGTGATGTGTCAGTATTGAGCTGACTGTGAGATTGTTGAGTCGTGAAATATTTCCTTCCTTTCTGTTTAGAGGTGTATTGTGTATGTTGTGCATGTTGCATTTCTGTGCTTTATTTTTTCAGCATGCCAAGAAATTGTGTAAATCATGCAGATAATTTCTGCTATATTTGTGGGGAGCTGACCTTCAAGTCTCAGAGGCGAAATTTGACCCCACTTGTAAAGAAGTATTATAAACTTTACTTTGGCTGTCAAGTTGGTGATTTTGATAAGAGCTGGGCCCCAAATACATGCTGTGTTTCGTGTGTTAGACTGCTGACTGGGTGGAAAAATGGTACACATCATATGCCATTTGCAATTCCCATGATTTGGAGGGAACCAAAGGATCATTTAACTGACTGTTATTTTTGTTTGACAAATATTGAAGGAAACACATCTAAAACAAAATATACAGTTAAGTATCCGAATTTGCAATCTGCAATGAGACCTGTCTTACACAGTGAAGAGTTCCCCGTACCAGTATATGCAAATACGACCTTAAGTGATAACTCTGGTTCTTACCTGACTGAAACTCCAAATGATTCAGATGAAAATAAAACTGATCTTACATATGAAGCCAGTAGCTGTTCACGAGAACCATACTTTCCCAATCAACAAGACCTTAGTGACTGATTCGCGATTTAAATCTCTGTAAACAGCAAGCGGAAATTTTAGCTTCCAGACTCAAAGGGTGGAATCTACTCCTAAAAGATGTAAGAATTAGTAGATATCGTAGCCGCCATAGTGTTTTCAAAGTATACTTCTCTGAAGAAAATGGTATTGTGTTTTTTAATATTATTTGTTTAATTATGGAAACTCTTGGGCTTCAACACCGGCCAGATGAGTGGCGATTGTTCATAGACTCCTCTAAAGTAAGCTTGAAGGCTGTGATGCTACATATTGGCAATAAACTTCCATCAATACCGGTAGCGCATGCCGCTGATATGAAAGAGATATATGAAAATATGAAACTAGCTTTAGAGAAAATACAATATGGAAAATATGAATGGAATACCTGTGGTGATTTAAAGGTCATTGCTTTATTGCTTGGTTTGCAACTTGGTTTCACCAAATTTTGCTGTTTTTTGTCCGAGTGGGACAGCAGAGATAAGAAATCTCACTACGTTAGAAAGTCATGGCCAAAACGTGAATCTCTTATCCCTGGCCAGAAAAATGTGGCATGTGTCCCTTTAGTGAAGCCTGAAAACATATTTTTACCTCCATTGCATATTAAGTTAGGAGTTATGAAAAATTTCGTCAAAGCTATGGATAAACTTTCTGATGGATTCTTGTACTTGAAATCGAAATTCCCCAAAGTCAGTGATGCTAAATTGAAAGAAGGAGTTTTTATAGGACCACAAATCTGATCATTAATGACTGATGAACATTTCGAGGGACTGTTAAATCCACTGGAGAAAGCAGCCTGGCGGGAGTCTTTCAAAAGTTTGTGTTGCAATTTTCTTGGAAACCATAAAGCAGAAAACTATCGTGACATAGTGGCCGATCTTCTGCATTCTTATAAAGCTATGGGATACACCATGTCTTTAAAAATTCACTTCTTGGACTCTCACTTGGACTTCTTCCCCGAAAACCTTGGAGCTGTCGGCGATGAACACGGCGAGCGTTTTCATCAGCAAATTTCTACAATAGAGATGAGGTACCAAGGCAAGTGGCATTCCAATATGCTGGCCGACTACTGTTGGACTAAAATGAGAGACGTTCCAGATGCAAAATATACCCGAAAATCAGTATCTACCACTTTCTAGGTAAGTCAGAATCAGTAGCTATAATTTTGAGTTAGATAGCCAGTTACGGATTTTTTGGAATATTATAAAAAATTCAAATGGATATCAGACAAAGCTCCTGCCCGATGGGGAAAAACTATAATTATATTTGAATTCAGCACGAAAAATACTTTTAGAATCTGTTATTTTAATTCCTGTGAAAGAAAAAAAGTTAAATTTTGTCGACCTGTGATATCTGCAAACCACACTAAAACTGTATAGCAAAAAATGTCGTGTATTAACGAGAACTACATTTTTTATGCACTACGATTAGGTATATCAATTACTAGGTTTACAGTTTTTATCAGGTTTATCAGGTTTATCAAAAATTATCATGGTGAAGTAATAACATTGTCTTTTGTATCCAACAATACATACTCCACAACGACAGAAAGATGATTCATCACTAATCAATAAATTCCAGCATAGGAGACATTTTTGCTGCAATTGAATCCGCTGTGAGCGACAGCTTGATAGGAAGTTATTAAAAAACGCTTAAAACCTACTTCGCCCAGCGATACTGAGATGGCAGCACCTGAAATGTATTACCGAGAAGAATATTATTGATTACTTACAAAGATTCACAGCAAATTCTAGTTTTATTCATTAGGCACACTTTAAATTTGATTGGCCATTACTTACGTGGCAATCAGCAGTTGTTACAAAATATACGAGAATATATCAAACGAACAAACATTTATGTGTGAAAAAAGAAGACTGCTAACGCAAATATATCTCAATGATTTCCACTGCAAATTTCCATTCGTGGTTGTAAATAAGTACAAGCAACGTATGTTTGTTTTGTTGGAACTTGTAACCTATTTTTAATTGTTACATTTTGAAATGTGACACAGAAACTGACACACACGCACAAGGTATGCGTAGGCTGTTTACAGCCACAAGGCTTTTGCTATGTGCGCATCCAAATTTTGGGTTTAACCACAAGTTGGACATTTTGGTGTAAGCAGGACAGGTGGCGCATTTCGAATGAGGAAAGATTGTGAGATAGCTTGTTCGCTTTTCTACTTTTGAGCAGGATTTCAAATGACCTTGTTCCTTGCTCCTACAATAGTCATACAAACCGATTATTATTATTATTATTATTATTATTATTATTATTATTATTATTATTATTATTATTATTATTATTATTATTATTATTATTATTATTATTATTATTATTATTATTATTATTATTATTATTATTATTATTATTATTATTATTATTATTATTATTATTATTATTATTATTATTATTATTATTATTATTATTATTATTATTATTATTATTATTATTATTATTATTATTATTATTATTATTATTATTATTATTATTATTATTATTATTATTATTATTATTATTATTATTATTATTATTATTATTATTATTATTATTATTATTATTATTATTATTATTATTATTATTATTATTATTATTATTATTATTATTATTATTATTATTATTATTATTATTATTATTATTATTATTATTATTATTATTATTATTATTATTATTATTATTATTATTATTATTATTATTATTATTATTATTATTATTATTGTTATTATTATTATTGTTATTATTATTATTGTTATTATTATTATTATTATTATTATTATTATTATTATTATTATTATTATTATTATTATTATTATTATTATTATTATTATTATTATTATTATTATTATTATTATTATTATTATTATTATTATTATTATTATTATTATTATTATTATTATTATTATTATTATTATTATTATTATTATTATTATTATTATTATTATTATTATTATTATTATTATTATTATTATTATTATTATTATTATTATTATTATTATTATTATTATTATTATTATTATTATTATTATTATTATTATTATTATTATTATTATTATTATTATTATTATTATTATTATTATTATTATTAATATTATTATTATTATTATTATTATTATTATTATTATTATTATTATTATTATTATTATTATTATTATTATTATTATTATTATTATTATTATTATTATTATTATTATTATTATTATTATTATTATTATTATTATTATTATTATTATTATTATTATTATTATTATTATTATTATTATTATTACCTGCTTTGGACCAATCAATGGCAAGTGCTCTTGTTGTTCCGTAATCTCATGAGAAGAAATTTCCCTAAGAAAGTGCGGTAAGTGTTCTCGGCTATTTAGAAAACAGTAATCCGTTGACTTTCATTCATCCTCAGATGTCATCACATTTTCTTTAAGTATGGCCGATACTGTTAACTCCTTTGTCCTGGATCTACAGATTTTGGATGACTTAAATAGACTTAAATGAACGAACGGGATCACACACGCGTTTTCGTGTGTGGCCTGCGATCGGGAGGGCATGGTTCGATTCCCGTGGCTTACCTACCTAAACCATGCCCCTCAAAATTCAACTTCCCGAGGGGGTGGGGCAAGAGTAAGTAAGCGACTGACTGTTGGGGTGATGTACGGCGGGGACTTTGTGTGCTCCAGGACCGCTACGACTTCCGAGAATGCCCATCGGTAGCCCTGAAAACTGGCAGAAGGGGCTCTGGTGTAATCTCTCGATTGGGTTCCTCCGCAAGGTGAAAGTGTGTTTTCAAACCCCCAAAACATGGTCCGCTTCGGTGGGTGAACCCATTTATTTATTTTCCCTTTTTCCTACATGAACAGATGTCTGACGGATAACATAGCGTGGCTGGTTGGAGCGGGAAGCTCAAGGGGTGACTGGGTAACGCGTAATTCCCAGCCCCTTGTTATCATGTGGGACTGCGTTGGTATCCACTTATAAAGGTCAGTCCCGGGGAGGGACCATTGCATGAGCTGTTACACTCCTGAAGGCGATTGGGTCCCGCTGTCTGTACACTGTGATGTGTGACCATGAGGTGAGCAAGGTCCAGACCAGGACTCTCACCTACCACGGGGTGGCGCCCAGGATGTGAGAACGCCGTCGGAGACGTTTGCAATGATGGAGGACATTACCGCAATGGCACCTAAATTTAAACCTACAACTCTGAAGGGACATGGAAATGAATTAGCTGAGTCCTGTGGTCCTCGGTACTTAGTAGTAACCAGAACTGAGGAGGGAAAGAACTTTCTGTCGCGCGGAGTGGTTAACACCCAAGCTTGGATGGCATGTCCAACGAGGAAATTTTGGAGAACATGCAAGATCAAGGTGTGACGGCTGTATACCGCGTGCGGCGAAGAGACCGAGGGGTATTTGTGGCTACCCAATACTGCTTTTAGAGCTCCAGCGGGTCCAGCAACTTCAGCCGTAGCAACTTGCACTGCTTTGTATGTTACGGTAAAAGCCACAAGCAGAGGTTGTAATGGTAATAAGCTTTTATTTTTCCTTGTATGTGTTTTACAGCAATGCATTGAATAACGTGATATAGTATCTCAAAGTACAACTATTAACAGTAGCCCTTCAATAATAATGAAAGCTTTAAACCCAATTGTATGATTATCCTCATTTCTCTCTACCTGGAGTAAGCAGCGAAGATGACAAATCAATGTCCTTCATTCTAAATAGAAAGATCCAAGAAGTTCTTCAGCAAAACCACAGACCAACAAATTGAAAAGTTGAATAAGCCATACGCATTTCGCCATGCAGTACGCTAGCGCTTAAAAGGAGTTAGGTGGCGTACTAAACCTCTTATGTCGTCATTTCTATCTCGGCTTCACCCCCGTGAATTCAACTCATGCTTTCCCCATTGATATCTGGTATCGGATTTTTTGTGGAATGCAATACTTTACCTATTTACTATAAGTACATAGTAAAGAAAGTTAAAAAAATGAACTTTGACTTTCCATTTTAGAAAATTGTAATTATTGGAAAATTCAAGCAAATACCATCGTGCATCTCCGACATGCTTCACTAACATTAAAAAAAAAACAAGGAAATGAGTTCTATTTGATGTATCTGGACTCATTTCACCCATTTCGTTTATCGGTAAATATGACTTGACGTTGGAGGACGTAAATTAAAAAAAAAATGTTAACGTTCTTTAATGTCTTATTTGAAAACCTATGTATAACATTTGTGATAAAAAAAATTCTGAAATCTCAGAATGCATTAAATGAATAAAATTAAAATTATGCAAGCGTATGTCAGTCATGTGTTACCTAAGGCTGATGACCGAATATGCGTGTGCCCGCCTCAGTGGCGTGGTTGTTGCATACCTGCCTCACGTTCAAGATGTCCCGAGTTCGCATCTCGGTCAAGGTGAGTTACCTGGATAAGGTTTCTTCCGGGGGTTTCCCATACCCTGAAGAGGCGAATGTCGGGTAACTCTAAGCTCTAAGGGCCCTGGGCTCATTTGAGCAGCATTTCAAATATTCCATTCATCGTCCGATATGACTGAAGGCTGTAGGACGTTAATTAAAAGAAATCGCATGTGTTGTAGAATTTATGGAGTAAGCTATGTAAATGAATTGCACGGATCATTTGGACCTTAAAAGTTGTCCAGACTAGATGTTAAAACATATCAGAAACTGGTATACACAAATATGTTTTTAAAACCTAAGAGGTCTTTTGTAATTACTTGTGTACTTTTCTCACAAATCCAAACTGGAGCAAAATCGCTTCCCATGCTTGCATTTCTCTATTTATTCATTAATATAATTGGACACAAGTTAAAACTTCTTTAAAGCAGTTTCTATCGTCATATGATTGTCAATTCACCCATGGACAAAAGGTTGCGAAAAACGTGAACATGTAGTCACTTTCGAGGAAGTTTCTTCTCACACAGAGTTATTTGTTCGCTAGATGATACCTTGGCATGTACTGTAGCTATTGTTCATTTTCACACAATGAAGAACAATTAAATATAAGCTATATATACACAGAACGTTATTATAATTTTGATAAGAAAACGTAAAGAACTACAAATTATCATATGCGCAATAAAGTTTGCATGCAGAGCCATCTCATGACAGGAACACGGGATCCGAGCCATCTCATGACAGGAACACGGGATCCGTAAAAAGAATATGTTAAATGACACAGGTAAATTCATTCCTCAATACGAATATAATAGCAAGAGGGTAACGTATATAACATAACTTATTAGTAGTTATTTACTGTGCTGGATCAAGTACCTTGTCAACCGTATTCCCATTTGAGGAAATTGTAAACATTGAAATTTGAAATAAATAAATTAGAAAGAATATCACTGGTCGACAAGGTTTTTTTCACAAGAGATCTGAATAGGGAATCTAGTGGCATTTTCCATTCTGAATTTAGATATGTATTCAGAATTTTTCCATCAGGCACAGTTTTTCTGTAAAAGCTACTTTTCAAAATATGATATTAGCTTTTTCTTTGAACTGTCATAAGAACCGTTACCTCATATGTAGCTATTTCACTCAAGCTGTATTATTGAAACTGTTAGCAATGTCATGCCGAAGCGCAATAAAACATGATTGTACAGGAACATTGTTGTTCTTTGTTGTTGTTCAGACATGTTCAGACCTGTTTGGCATTGTGATGTGTCAGTATTGAGCTGACTGTGAGATTGTTGAGTCGTGAAATATTTCCTTCCTTTCTGTTTAGAGGTGTATTGTGTATGTTGTGCATGTTGCATTTCTGTGCTTTATTTTTTCAGCATGCCAAGAAATTGTGTAAATCATGCAGATAATTTCTGCTATATTTGTGGGGAGCTGACCTTCAAGTCTCAGAGGCGAAATTTGACCCCACTTGTAAAGAAGTATTATAAACTTTACTTTGGCTGTCAAGTTGGTGATTTTGATAAGAGCTGGGCCCCAAATACATGCTGTGTTTCGTGTGTTAGACTGCTGACTGGGTGGAAAAATGATACACATCATATGCCATTTGCAATTCCATGATTTGGAGGGAACCAAAGGATCATTTAACTGACTGTTATTTTTGTTTGACAAATATTAAAGGAAACACATCTAAAACAAAATATACAGTTAAGTATCCGAATTCGCAATCTGCAATGAGACCTGTGTTACACAGTGAAGAGTTCCCCGTACCAGTATATGCAAATACGACCTTAAGTGATAACTCTGGTTCTTACCTGACTGAAACTCCAAATGATTCAGATGAAAATAAAACTGATCTTACATATGAAGCCAGTAGCTGTTCACGAGAACCATACTTTCCCAATCAACAAGACCTTAGTGACTGATTCGCGATTTAAATCTCTGTAAACAGCAAGCGGAAATTTTAGCTTCCAGACTCAAAGGGTGGAATCTACTCCTAAAGATGTAAGAATTAGTAGATATCGTAGCCGCCATAGTGTTTTCAAAGTATACTTCTCTGAAGAAAATGGTATTGTGTTTTTTAATATTATTTGTTTAATTATGGAAACTCTTGGGCTTCAACACCGGCCAGATGAGTGGCGATTGTTCATAGACTCCTCTAAAGTAAGCTTGAAGGCTGTGATGCTACATATTGGCAATAAACTTCCATCAATACCGGTAGCGCATGCCGCTGATATGAAAGAGATATATGAAAATATGAAACTAGCTTTAGAGAAAATACAATATGGAAAATATGAATGGAATACCTGTGGTGATTTAAAGGTCATTGCTTTATTGCTTGGTTTGCAACTTGGTTTCACCAAATTTTGCTGTTTTTTGTCCGAGTGGGACAGCAGAGATAAGAAATCTCACTACGTTAGAAAGTCATGGCCAAACGTGAATCTCTTATCCCTGGCCAGAAAAATGTGGCATGTGTCCCTTTAGTGAAGCCTGAAAACATATTTTTACCTCCATTGCATATTAAGTTAGGAGTTATGAAAAATTTCGTCAAAGCTATGGATAAACTTTCTGATGGATTCTTGTACTTGAAATCGAAATTCCCCAAAGTCAGTGATGCTAAATTGAAAGAAGGAGTTTTTATAGGACCACAAATCTGATCATTAATGACTGATGAACATTTCGAGGGACTGTTAAATCCACTGGAGAAAGCAGCCTGGCGGCAGTCTTTCAAAAGTTTGTGTTGCAATTTTCTTGGAAACCATAAAGCAGAACACTATCGTGACATAGTGGCCGATCTTCTGCATTCTTATAAAGCTATGGGATACACCATGTCTTTAAAAATTCACTTCTTGGACTCTCACTTGGACTTCTTCCCCGAAAACCTTGGAGCTGTCGGCGATGAACACGGCGAGCGTTTTCATCAGCAAATTTCTACAATAGAGATGAGGCACCAAGGCAAGTGGCATTCCAATATGCTGGCCGACTACTGTTGGACTAAAATGAGAGACGTTCCAGATGCAAAATATACCCGAAAATCAGTATCTACCACTTTCTAGGTAAGTCAGAATCAGTAGCTATAATTTTGAGTTAGATAGCCAGTTACGGATTTTTTGGAATATTATAAAAAATTCAAATGGATATCAGACAAAGCTCCTGCCCGATGGGGAAAAACTATAATTATATTTGAATTCAGCACGAAAAATACTTTTAGAATCTGTTATTTTAATTCCTGTGAAAGAAAAAAAGTTAAATTTTGTCGACCTGTGATATCTGCAAACCACACTAAAACTGTATAGCAAAAAATGTCGTGTATTAACGAGAACTACATTTTTTATGCACTACGATTAGGTATATCAATTACTAGGTTTACAGTTTTTATCAGGTTTATCAGGTTTATCAAAAATTATCATGGTGAAGTAATAACATTGTCTTTTGTATCCAACAATACATACTCCACAACGACAGAAAGATGATTCATCACTAATCAATAAATTCCAGCATAGGAGACATTTTTGCTGCAATTGAATCCGCTGTGAGCGACAGCTTGATAGGAAGTTATTAAAAACGCTTAAAACCTACTTCGCCCAGCGATACTGAGATGGCAGCACCTGAAATGTATTACCGAGAAGAATATTATTGATTACTTACAAAGATTCACAGCAATTCAAGTTTTATTCATTAGCACACTTTAAATTGATTGGCCATTACTTACGTGGCAATCAGCAGTTGTTACAAAATATACGAGAATATATCAAACGAACAAACATTTATGTGTGAAAAAAGAAGACTGCTAACGCAAATATATCTCAATGATTTCCACTGCAAATTTCCATTCGTGGTTGTAAATAAGTACAAGCAACGTATGTTTGTTTTGTTGGAACTTGTAACCTATTTTTAATTGTTACATTTTGAAATGTGACACAGAAACTGACACACACGCACAAGGTATGCGTAGGCTGTTTACAGCCACAAGGCTTTTGCTATGTGCGCATCCAAATTTTGGGTTTAACAAAAGTTGGACATTTTGGTGTAAGCAGGACAGTGGCGTATTTCGAATGAGGAAAGATTGTGAGATAGCTTGTTCGCTCCTCTACTTTTGAGCAGGATTTCAAATGACTTGTTCCTTGCTCCTACAATAGTCATACAAACCGTTTATTATTATTATTATTATTATTATTATTATTATTATTATTATTATTATTATTATTATTATTATTATTATTATTATTATTATTATTATTATTATTATTATTATTATTATTATTATTATTATTATTATTATTATTATTATTATTATTATTATTATTATTATTATTATTATTATTATTATTATTATTATTATTATTATTATTATTATTATTATTATTATTATTATTATTATTATTATTATTATTATTATTATTATTATTATTAATTATTATTATTATTATTATTATTATTATTTTATTATTATTATTATTATTATTATTATTATTATTATTATTATTATTATTATTATTATTATTATTATTATTATTATTATTATTATTATTATTATTATTATTATTATTATTATTATTATTATTATTATTATTATTATTATTATTATTATTATTATTATTATTATTATTATTATTATTATTATTATTATTATTATTTTATTATTATTATTATTATTATTATTATTATTATTATTATATTATTATTATTATTATTATTATTATTATTATTATTATTATTATTATTATTATTATATTATTATTATTATTATTATTATTATTATTATTATTATTATTATTATTATTATTATTATTATTATTATTATTATTATTATTATTATATTAATATTATTATTATTATTATTATTATTATTATTATTATTATTATTATTATTATTATTATTATTATTATTATTATTATTATTATTATTATTATTATTATTATTATTATTATTATTATTATTATTATTATTATTATTATTATTATTATTATATTATTATTATTATTATTATTATTATTATTATTATTATTATTATTATTATTATTATTATTATTATTATTATTATTATTATTATTATTATTATTATTATTATTATTATTATTATTATTATTATATTATTATTATTATTATTATTATTATTATTATTATTATTATTATTATTATTATTATTATTATTATTATTATTATTATTATTATTATTATTATTATTATTATTATTATTATTATTATTATTATTATTATTATTATTATTATTATTATTATTATTATTATTACCTGCTTTGGACCAATCAATGGCAAGTGCTCTTGTTGTTCCGTAATCTCATGAGAAGAAATTTCCCTAAGAAAGTGCGGTAAGTGTTCTCGGCTATTTAGAAAACAGTAATCCGTTGACTTTCATTCATCCTCAGATGTCATCACATTTTCTTTAAGTATGGCCGATACTGTTAACTCCTTTGTCCTGGATCTACAGATTTTGGATGACTTAAATAGACTTAAATGAACGAACGGGATCACACACGCGTTTTCGTGTGTGGCCTGCGATCGGGAGGGCATGGTTCGATTCCCGTGGCTTACCTACCTAAACCATGCCCCTCAAAATTCAACTTCCGAGGGGGTGGGGCAAGAGTAAGTAAGCGACTGACTGTTGGGGTGATGTACGGCGGGGACTTTGTGTGCTCCAGGACCGCTACGACTTCCGAGAATGCCCATCGGTAGCCCTGAAAACTGGCAGAAGGGGCTCTGGTGTAATCTCTCGATTGGGTTCCTCCGCAAGGTGAAAGTGTGTTTTCAAACCCCCAAAACATGGTCCGCTTCGGTGGGTGAACCCATTTATTTATTTTCCCTTTTTCCTACATGAACAGATGTCTGACGGATAATATAGCGTGGCTGGTTGGAGCGGAAAGCTCAAGGGGTGACTGGGTAACGCGTAATTCCCAGCCCCTTGTTATCATGTGGGACTGCGTTGGTATCCACTTATAAAGGTCAGTCCCGGGGAGGGACCATTGCATGAGCTGTTACACTCCTGAAGGCGATTGGGTCCCGCTGTCTGTACACTGTGATGTGTGACCATGAGGTGAGCAAGGTCCAGACCAGGACTCTCACCTACCACGGGGTGGCGCCCAGGATGTGAGAACGCCGTCGGAGACGTTGCAATGATGGAGGACATTACCGCAATGGCACCTAAATTTAAACCTACAACTCTGAAGGGACATGGAAATGAATTAGTTGAGTCCTGTGGTCCTCGGTACTTAGTAGTAACCAGAACTGAGGAGGGAAAGAACTTTCTGTCGCGCGGAGTGGTTAACACCCAAGCTTGGATGGCATGTCCAACGAGGAAATTTTGGAGAACATGCAAGATCAAGGTGTGACGGCTGTATACCGCGTGCGGCGAAGAGACCGAGGGGTATTTGTGGCTACCCAATACTGCTGTTAGAGCTCCAGCGGGTCCAGCAACTTCAGCCGTAGCAACTTGCACTGCTTTGTATGTTACGGTAAAAGCCACAAGCAGATGTTGTAATGGTAATAAGCTTTTATTTTTCCTTGTATGTGTTTTACAGCAATGCATTGAATAACGTGATATAGTATCTCAAAGTACAACAACTATTAACAGTAGCCCTTCAATAATAATGAAAGCTTTAAACGCAAATTTATGATTATCCTCATTTCTCTGTACCTGGAGTAAGCAGCGAAGATAAGAAATCAATGCTCTTCCTTCCAAATAGAGAGTGCCTAGATGTTCTTACGTCAAACCACAAAACACCAAAACGCTATAAATTGCAAAGTTGAATAAGCCAAACGCCTTTCGCAATGCGGCACGCTAGCGCTCCAAGTAAATAGGTGGCACACTAAACCTCTTATGT
>CM060948.1:202820673-202885673 GCA_030765055.1 Mantis religiosa
TGGCACACTGTGCAGTCTTTTCAAAATGAGTCTATTTAGAACTTTTAAAACTATGGAACAGGAAAATAAATATCGTTATTTGCTTCTAAAAAAAAGCAGAAAAGATTATTTTGGCAAACTCATTTTGTGAAATTTCACCCCAGAATGCCGTCCTGGCTCCCCTTAAATATCTGATTATTGCTTATATCATTTTATCCCAGGTATAAGAACAAAAAATGTGCAATTATCAGACAGACTTTATCCAAAGAAACAAGAGAAAAGCAAACTTTTCTAAGAACAATTTGTAGAAGTTTGGGAAGAGAAAGCAATGTTAATGATATATATATATATATATATATATATATATATATATATATATATATATATATATATATATTGTCGCGAACCAATTGTTGCGACTGGCGCGGCCGGCGCTCACAAGGAACAGATAGTGGAGCGCGGAGATAAAAAGCTTGCCGAAATAGATAGAGATAGATGACTGGAAGGTGCGCTTTCTTGATTGGTAGAGAACATTCCACAAATTTCTAGGACAATGAGTGGAACTATAAAAGAAGCCCCGGATCGCCACTTGAGTCAGTCGTAATGGGAACTTGATAATCGTGGGCGTGCAGCTGTGATTTGTAACTGAACTCTTTTGTTTACTTACGTGTGCAGAAGTGACGAGAGATTGTGTTGGTTTATGTTACGTCAGCTTGTTGCAAAATGATGTACAAACAGTTTCTTTCTACGGAAATAAAGGGCATTTTGAATTTCTGCAAACTTGACTTTTAATTTTACGAACCCACAAAGTCACAAAATCATTTGTTTTTATTTCTTAATAACACGATAAAAACACATCCCTGAATAATTATTAAAAGAAAATAATTCAACGTAAATTTTTGGACCCCCACCCAGAAATTGACCTCCAAACATGTGCCACGTTTTCACTATAAATTACGCTGAATAATAGTTGTAGTTTTGTGGATTCTTGCAGTCGAAATATTGTGATGTTCAGCATTAAAGGCCGGAGGGATGTGTACTCGCATGCGATATAAGTTAGCTGGACAGAGTATGAATGACGGCAGATGTACAGCACGGGCAGCTAATGTGAAAAAGTCGAAAAAACGTATCTTAGAACTCTGCAAACTAGTGAAGCATTGCCTTTCAGCCCGCTTCGGTAGCGTAGATGGTAGCGTGTCTGCCTCACGTTCAACAGGTCCCTAGTTCGAATCTCGGTCAGGGTGAGTTACCTGGATAAGAGTTTTTCCAGGGTTTTCCCTCATCCTGAAAGACGAATATCGGGTAACTCTAAGTTCTATGGACTCTGGGCTCATTTGAGCATCATTTCACCCATTCCATTGATCGTCCGATATAACTTAAAGTTGGAGGACGTAAATTACAAAAAGAAAAAGAAAACACCATCACCATCATCGTCATTATAAAATCTGATCAGATTGACTTAGATACTGACATTCTGATCCCAAGGTTGCGAGATCAAGCCCGGTCTAGTTCGATGGTTTCTACGTGTAGCTAAAACTGAAACGTATCATATCAGCTTTACTGACATTTAAGGAACTCCTTCGTGAAACCTCTGTCATGCCGTTGACGCTAACGTGATTCTGTATTTGAAGTGTCATTATCAAACAGAATAGTTATTTTATTTATTTCATTGGTCATTTAAAAGTCTAATATATATATATATATATATATATATATATATATATATATATAAAGATTTCAATTTGGTGACTATATTAATTATCGTAGTATATTCATATCAGTTGTTCTTGAGAACTGTGACAAAAAGTAATATATTTATTTTGGGAACAAGGTATAAATTTTAAACAATAATTTTGGATATTAATTTTAAATACCATGCAGTTTAACATTATAGTATCACTAACCTATGAACGGTAGAAATATCCAGGTAAAACTGCTACTTTGAGTATAGGAAATGTATTTAAAAGGAAGAAAGGGAGATTAAAATGGTTGAGGTGTGATGTGCGAGAGATAGGAAATAACGTTATTAAAAATGATCGATAAATACAAGGTTGATAGTAGAGAGTTATATAAAGCCACCTACGTCTCATATGGAGAAATTGTTTTTATTTTCCATTGAGGCTTAAATACCTGTGCGCCGAACTCGCTGGTCAGGTATAAGGAAACTGAATCGTCCCGGCGCAACTAATTGATAAGAATCCCCCCTCCCTCACGTAGGCCAGTCTTATTCGCATCGCCCCCCAGGGGCCTACTACGGTAGGTACGGGCATTGGCGATCCCGGGGTCCCGAGCCAATCATCCCCATCGTCACCCTCTCACCCCATTTTGTTTGTGCCACGTTGGTCACCCTTAGTTTTAAGCTTCTTCCTCTTCTAGGTTTATTGTTCTATTTTAGCTTTAGCTGTTTTAAGTTTATAAACTCCTGCCTCACCACCAGGGATCTTTCTTCTGTCTCCGTGGTTCCTGTCCCACGGTTCCAGCGCGGCTTCCGACTTGCGTGCTCTCCGGAGGTCTCAGGCGTGAAGGTTGTAGTGGACTCCCTACTGACCCTGTGTGTGACCTTAGGTGCGGAGCCCGTCCACACCGTCATGTACACTCACGTAGTCTCCATGAGGCCCGGCTGGTTTTAATGGTCCGAAGGCCGTGAGTCATTGGGCCAGTATTACCAGCCGGACGTGTTACCGCTGACGGGAGCCCCGGTGTAATCAACCACAAGCCCCCTGAATCCGTGCATGCGTCCGTTGACTGCTGCACGGCCTAAAGTGGGGGGCCACAGGCGGTTATTCCTGTGGTAGGGGCCTAAAGCCGGGGTGTCACGTGGTGAACGGTTCTCACATTTGGGCAACAGTAGTTGGACGGTAGCTCTTCTGAAGTACAATTGAGATCGGTCGTGGGAGGGGTCTCCCATGACGGCGCAGACCGTGAAGGTTTGGTGTCTTTTTCTTTCACCCCCGGATGGCAGGCTGACGCCGACGGTTCCGGAAGGGGGTCCCCTAACCATGGCTCCTCCGCGCAAACCTTCCCCATTCGATTCCTTTTTGGTTGTGACCCTGACCTGCGAAAACAAGACAATGCGAGAGATTAGTCCTTTTTATATCCAACGCGAGCTTGATCGGATATGTGGCGTTCTAAAATCTGCAACTCGGTTAAGAGACGGTACCCTTTTGGTAGAAACAAAGAACCAGGATCAGTCCAGTAAGCTCCTGAAGGCTTGCTTGTTGGGATCCTACCCCATTCGGGTAGCCCCACATAAGACTTTGAATACCTGTAGAGGGGTCGTGACAACTTCCAGTTTGGACGGCCTCTCTAACGAGGAAATAGTATCTAATTTGACTGACCAGAATGTGTGCGAGGCGTACCGTCTCCTTGGTAAACGTGATGGACAGTCTGTTCCGTTGCGGACAGTCTTCCTCACTTTCAAAGGTACCACATTGCCGGACGCTATCTATTGTGGGTACGAACGTGCTGGAGTGCGTCCGTATGTCCCAAACCCTATGCGCTGTTTTCGGTGTCAGCGGTTTGGGCATACTCAGGCCCGCTGTACTTTTGATGCTGTATGCGACCGTTGCGCTTTACCTCCCCATGGCGACGCTATATGTACTCGTGACCCGGTCTGCGTCAATTGCGGTGGTACGCATCCCTCCAGCTCCCGGCAATGTCCGCAGTTTCTTGATGAGAAGGCCATTCAGGAACTGCGCGTCAAAGAACGTCTGTCCTTTCTAGAGGCAAAAAGACGGTTTGAGCAACTGAAACCCGCTGCCAACTTGGGTTATGCATCAGCAGTTCGGCGCTCTCCTGTGCAGGCGACGCAGTCTGTTGCCACACGGACCCTCAATGTATCGGATGCTTCAACACAATGCGACTTGCTGGAGACTGCCAAACCTTTTAAGGCGTTGGCACCAGCAGCCTCGTCTAGCTCCTCTACTGCCCCAGCTGCAGTTTCACGTTCCGTGTCGGTCAGCACTACTCCCGGTACTTCTACGGTGTGCCGCTCCCGTAGTCGCATTCGAGGAACCGGCAGGACTTCTGTTCAGTCGGTTTCCCGATCCCCTTCTCGAAGGGACTCTTCCGACTCCCGCACATCTGAGGAGTCGCCCATGGAGCGACCGTTTGTCGGTCCCAAGTGCGCCAAAGTGCGGAAAAAAGAGAAACGTCGTCCGACAACCTGAACCCGCATTCCTCGCGCCCTTGCAACCTTTAATGTTCTGCCTAACAACGCCGCTCCCCCTAGTTCTTTTCCATGGCTCTCTTAACGTGGAACATTCGTGGTGTGCGCTCACATAGGGCAGAGCTCCAGCTCTTGTTGCGGTCCTACAACCCCATAGCGGTTTGTTTACAAGAGACCAAACTTCGCCCTCAGGATGCTTTTGATTTGCGTAATTATATTCTGGTACGCTTCGACCTTGTGCCGGAAGTGGGCTCTCCTGCTCATGGTGGTGTCATGATTCTCACACGTGCTGATGTTTTTGGTCAACCTCTACCCCTTAACACTAGTTTGCAAGCTGTTGCCCTTCGGCTCAGTCTTCCCGGTTTATCGTTTACCTTATGCACAGTTTACCTCCCCCCTTCAGACTCCGTCCTTCCTGCCGAGCTCTCTCAACTCGCTTCGCAGCTCCCCACACCCTTTCTTCTTTTGGGGGATTTTAATGCCCATCATCCGTGTTGGGGCTCTCCTAGGGCGTGTGCAAGGGGAACCCTACTTGCTGACTTCTTTGACCAGTTTCCTCTCCTTGTTTTAAACACTGGTGAACCCACCTTTTTTTCCGATTCCACCGGTTCTCCCTCCCATCTCGATCTTTCTCTCTGCTCCACACAGCTTGCTCATTGTTTCCAATGGCATGTAGTATCTGACACTCATTCCAGTGATCACTGCCCATGTGTGCTAACGTTACTCTCTCACAACGTTCCCCGCTCGCGTGCACCCTCATGGCAACTCTCCAAGGCCAACTGGGCGCTCTTTTCCGAAGCTGCCACATTCAAGGATTCACAGTTTACTTCTATTGACCTTCTGGTCGACCATTTCACTTCAGTTGTTGTCTCCGCTGCCAAGCAATCTATTCCGAAATCCTCCACCGAGCGTTTGCCTGTCCCATGGTGGACTCTTGAGTGCCGCGATGCCCTTCGCGCACGCCGGAAAGCTCTTAGGGTATTTAAATATCACCCCACCGTCGAGAACTTGGTAGCTTATAAACAGCTGCGCGCACAAGCCCGACGTGTTTTTAGGGCTAGCAAAAGAGCGTCCTGGACTTCCTTTGTTGCCTCTTTCTCGCACACCACCCCTTCTTCTGTGGTTTGGGAGAAACTCCGTCGTGTTGCTGGTAAACGGCCACCCTCATTCATTCCTGGACTCCAGGATGGACCTCTCACTGTTGTAGATACGGTTGAGGTTGCTAACTGCCTGGGTAGCACTTTTGCTGCAGCCTCCAGCTCTGCCAACTACGTTTCGACGTTTCGGGTCCTCAAGTCTCAGATTGAGGCCCAGGAATTATCTTTCCGCTCAGCTAACCTGGAGTGCTACAACGCAGAATTTAGCTTCCGGGAGCTGGACTCGGCGTTATGCTCCTCTCCCTTATCCGCTCCTGGGCCTGATGGTGTTCACGTGGCTATGCTTCAACACCTCTCCTTTGCTAGTAAAGAGTTTCTGCTTCGCATGTACAACCGCATCTGGCGTGACGGAGTTTTCCCTAGAGCTTGGCGCGAGGCAACTATCATTCCGGTCCCAAAACCGGGTAAGGACCGCCGTTTGCCCTCCAGTTACCGCCCCATCTCCCTCACCAGTACAGTGTGTAAGGTGATGGAGCGCATGATTAATGGGCGCTTACGATGGTGGCTTGAGTCGGAGAACCTTCTGTGCAACATCCAATGCGGATTTCGCCGTTACCGTTCCAGCACTGATCACCTGATTTCCCTCTCGACTCATATCATGAACGCCTACCTGCGCCGCTGCCAAACTGTGGCCGTCTTTTTTGACCTTACGAAAGCCTATGACACCTGTTGGCGGACTGGCATACTATGCACCATACATCAGTGGGGTCTTCGTGGTCTACTTCCCATCTTTCTCCGGGAATTCATGATGGAGCGGTCCTTTCGTGTTAGGGTGGGTTGTAATCTATCCCGCGTTTTCCATCAGGAAAACGGGGTACCCCAGGGATCGGTCTTCAGCGTTACCCTCTTTGCCATCGCCATCAATCCTATCACTGAGTGTATTCCCGCTGGAATATCCTCTTCGTTATTTGTTGATGACTTCGCCGTATATTGTAGCTCTCGGCGGACGAGTATCTTGGAGCGTCGGCTCCAGGTCTGTTTAGATCGCCTTTACACTTGGAGCCTCCACAACGGCTTCCATTTTTCCACCGAGAAGACCGTGTGCGTGAACTTTTGGCGCCGTAAGGCGTTTGATTCACCCTCACTCCACCTCGGTCCCCATACGCTTCCTTTTGCAGAGGAAGCTAAATTTTTAGGATTGGTGTTCGATAGGAAGCTTAGCTGGGATTCTCATATCGCTTCCCTGAAAGGTCGCTGTGCCCGGTCCCTCAATATCTTATGTGTCTTATCAGGTACATCCTGGGGAGCTGATCGGACCGTGCTCTTACAGATCTATCGGTCCCTGGTACGATCAAAGCTTGACTATGGGAGTGTGGTATATTCGTCGGCACGGCCTTCCATTTTGAGCCGTTTGGATCCTGTGCACAATCGGGGGATACGTCTAGCTACTGGTGCTTTTCCAACCAGCCCCATCCCCAGTCTATACGCTGAAGCAGCTGAACCTCCCCTGTGCTATTGGCGAGATATTCTTTTAGGCACCTATGCATGCAGTCTATCCTCTCTACCCACGCACCCAACGTACAAGCCTTTCTTTGACTCGTCTCTTGATCGCCAGTACGCTGTCAGCCCCCTTGCATTACTTCCGCCCGGTGTTCGGTTTCGCCTGCTTCTTCGGGCCCTGGACGTCACACTACCGCCAGTATTACCTCGCAGGGAATCTATTTTTCCTCCTTGGTCGCGGTATGACACCCTATTCCACCTTGGGTTGACGTCGATGCCCAGGACTGCGTTTACGACCACTGGCATCCAATCTGCATTTTTAGAACTTCAGCAGCATTTTAAGAACTACAGTTTAATTTTTACGGACGGTTCTAAAACCGACCGAGGTGTTGGCTGTGCCTTCGTAGCTGCTGCGGAGCGTTTTACGTTTCGTCTTTCCGGACAGTGCTCGATTTTTACCGCTGAACTTTTTAGTATCTATCAAGCCCTACTTTTTATCAGCAAGCAGCACTCTAACCACTTTGCCATCTGTAGCGATTCTCTGAGTGCTCTACAGAGCATTCGTTCGCTGTACCCCAGCCATCCCCTAGTACAGCGAATACAGGATCGGCTGCATTCGCTCGCTAATTCAGGGTTCCACGTGTCGTTCGTTTGGGTTCCCGGACACGTAGGCATTCCGGGCAACGAGGCTGCTGATGCTGCCGCGAAGTCTGCTATTTTATCCCCCACAGTTTTTAGCAATTCTGTTCCTTTCGAGGATCTTAGTGCTTCCCTTCGCCGAGCCATCAACACTCGCTGGCATGATGACTGGTCCGCGCTCGTTGGGAACAAACTCCGGGAGGTTAAACCTCTTCCGCTTCCCTGGGCCACATCTTCACGTTCTTCTCGCAGGGAAGAAGTTATTTTAGCTAGACTTCGCATCGGGCACTGCCGTTTTAGCCATCAACACTTGTTACGCCAGGACTCAGCACCTCATTGTGCTCACTGCGGTGAGCCTTTGACGGTAGAGCACTTTTTAGTGGAGTGCCGATTTTACTCAACGTTGCGCTCCTCCTTGGGTTTGGCATCCAACCTCAGCGCAATGTTGAGGGATGATATTGCTGCTGTGGAGGGCCTCTTTGACTTTTTACAGCGCAGCGGAATGCTTCGTTCCATATGATTTCAACATCCCTCGCCGTGCCTCATTTTAGATTCATCTCGGCACTCCTATTTTAGCTATTTTAACAGTTTGAGCATCTTTTATGTTTTTTGTGTTTTTGGACCTTTTAGTGGATTTTATTGTTTTTTAGCGTTTACATTTCAGTTGGGCTTTACCTAGTCTGAGCTCGGGCGCTAATGACCTCAGCTGTTGTGCGCCCCTAAGCCCCACTACTACTACTACTACTACTACTACTACTACTACTACTACTACTACTACTACTACTACTACTACTACTACTACTACTACTACTACTACTACTTATTCGCATCGGAAAACATTTGTTGGCGTCTGTATTAACAACTGAAGTAAATAAGTTAGGAGGCAGGAAGTCAACATAAGTAACTGAACGTTACGTGGAAGAATCTTTTAAAAATAAAATAAAGATGTGTAAAAGAATTACTGTATCAAGCAGAAATGTTAATGCAGCTGAAGTCAAGGGATAACATTTTCTAATAAGACTAATTGTACCGTTGATTCTAACCAAGGAATCCAAATATATCAATGGCGACCTTAGGTTTTCTTAGAGGTACATTGGAGACATTTAGTTGTGACGTGGATGACGTTATTCATATCTTGATGCTATGGTGATTAGTCATTCATGTTCTGTCTTTGGTGTCAGAAACATGGTAATTTTGCATGATTTATGCCGTCATAATAGGCCGTTTTAATGATACAATTGCATAAACAATGTTTATAGAAATACAATATCCCTTAGTACACAGCCTTCTACTATGTGCCCAAGCTTGGCCAGTATATATTGACTGTTTTGGACTCTTCAGTATACTGTTCTCTGACAGTTGGAAACCAAAGCTTCCTCCGGTAATAATTTTTCCACAATTTTCCCTTCTGAAAGCATGATACTAGAATATATGCACAATCTTCTTGTTCGCCGCAGAGCATTAGCTCTTCATCTAAGCCGCTGATTTCTTGGTCAAAGGTATCAAATTTTAACATGTAGCTGACTTTATCATATGGAATACTAGTTAGAATTCTCTAAACAAAATATATCCATACAATCTCACTTGCAGACTTACTCAAAATTAATACTTCTAAGGCTTTCTGAAGCTTAAGTTAATTAAAAGTACTAGTTACGCATCATAAATTATTATCTTAACTTCCTCACTGAGAGTCTTAACTGTAGAAAAGTGTTATTTAGTCAAAGGATTCATGTTTTTAAGTTGGAGTATAAGCGGTTGGCAGGATAAGAGTTGCTAACAGCGACGGATTCAGTTCAATAATTTAAACTTAACGAATTTGTATCATGAAGAATATTACTCCTATGGAAGCTTAGAATTGATGCCGATGAAACGACAGAAAGGGAACTACTGAGGAAAATTATGTATCTCTTCAACCAGTGAGATAGTAGAGAGGAACTGCTGCTGTATAATTTACTTTAGAGAAACTAGCGCACAAATGCTTAAGAGCACTTGGGATGAACATACGCAGAAAACAACGCAGTATGTTGCTTATTTGCTTACTATACCTATGCTGTGGCTGATCGTTGGAGGAATACTTTGTAGAATCTTCTTTATGGCAGGGTTCGGACTGCCTGATCAGGACTCATCTTCGAATTGGATTTCTTTGCGAGACCCACGGAGGTTAGGTGCTTGAGAGTGGGGTTGGGCTGCATCATATGCTTTGGTAAACCCATCCACCCTCATCCGGACCTGGTCGTTGTTTCGTGTCTCTCCCCTCCATCTTTGCTTTACAGGGGTCAGGTACTTCTCACGGGACCGGAAGCCTGTATGTGATGTCCTCCTCCGTTCGTCCGTACTTTGATCCGTAATATTCAAGATTCCTAGTATAAAGCATACCTTTCTACAGGAATTTCAGAATAGAATAAAGTTCTCCCTTATATGAGCGCTGTAGCAGTTCGAATGAACACTTTCCATTACATTAGCATTTTTGGCTGTCATAATTTTTCCCTGTGGATCTTAACTAATTATGTGTGCAAATTAATTCTACCATATTAATTCTATATGAAACAGATTCCAAGTGTAAAAAATACGCTGCTAAAATCGAATATTTATAATATATAATTAAATATCGAATACATACAGCTACATTTGAAAAATATCCTTCATTTATCTGTTTTGTAATTTTTTGAACACGTATGTGTTGCTGACAGTCCAGTCTATTACAGCAAATAATAAAATATATAAAATAAACTCTTACATTAAAAGAATAAGTAACAAAACTATATATAAAATACCGCAACTAAAAATGTGATATTCTAACATAATCACAGAGTTGGCACTAGTAATAAGATTTGTTTTAAATTCATATCACTGAATTATAATGTATCTTTTAGGACAACAATACCATTATTTCATTCGCATATTCCTTGTTATACAGGTAAGAAAAACGTCATTCATATAACTTGAGATGACATAGGGAATCTGAAGCATCACTTGTGGAATATGTGTACAAAATGTAGTACCCAAAAGTGATAAAACGGGGACTACACATGTTTGCTGTATGTTTAGAAATCTATGATTTAAAATATTGATACTTGTAAACTGTATCATTCTTTGTTTAAAGGCGCTAGAATGTACGCTTGCCAGAAATTTACTGACTTCAGTTATAGTCCGGTAGAGGCAAACGATGTTAATAAAGACGTAATAAATACAGATTTTATTTGTTGTTAAGACACTCGTGAACTCTGAAATATTAAATTCTTGATGTTGTGTCCAAGTTGTGTTTCATTAATTCCAAGTACGATACATCCCTCGAATTTCCTGTCCCTCCATTTCATCTCCATTGTCTTTTCACATCATCTCTCATCTGGTGGTCTCTATACAAACAACAGACAACAACGAATGCCAGTTGGAAAGAGAATGAAAATGGAGGGGAATGCCCTTGAAACTAGTCTCTCATTAATATAAACAAGCAAGTGACGAGTATTAATAATCCAACTACCAATAGTTTCTGAGATTAATTTTGACGTCACTGTTACTAAATTCCTCCAAACACATATGTAAACATACGTGTTTGCAGAACAACTTGATTGCTATAGGCAGGGGCGGCCGGTGAGGCATTGTATTGACGGTGCCATAAATAAATGAATGAATGAATGAATAAATGAATGAATGAATACATAAATTAAATAAATACATAAATAAATAAACAAAAACAAATAAAAAATAATAAATGAATAAATAAATAAATAATAAAGGAATGAATAAATAAGTAAAAACTAAATAAATAAGTGTTGTTGAAATATAAATATGTGTACCAAAATCAAGCGATTTAGGTAATCTTATCAATAATCCATCTTATTTTATAATATACTGTACCAAACAGAACATACAGGGAAACGGAAGTAGATATTTATTACATCCGTACTCTTGTTATGCACAGGTGTAACAAGCACAGTAAAAGTTTGATAATACAATTCATGCAGAATGTGATAAGAAGCGTTCATGTACGATTTGGCGACAGAGAGACAGGTTATTCTTAAGTCCCATGCTTTACTGCACTCTAGCGGATAAAACGTAAGTTATGCGCCAGAGAAATCTAGGCACTACCTGCTCCCATAACAAGTCGTGTATAAGCAGACATCCTAGCCCTTAACACAGGAGCTTATGAGCGTAGACGGTGCTGTTCTGGAATCAGCACCAAGCCACGGAAAACAATCAGGACAGAGCGCTTGCGTTTAATGCACCTATTCTCACACGAGGGAGCAGCTACACAGAAACAATTTTCTTTGCGCAATTCCTATACACTACTCTTTCTTCTGATTTCATACAGATGGTGCCATGGCACAGCGGCACTATCTCAGAAGCCACCCCTGGTTACAGGTATGGTTAGCTAGATCGGATGTGACTTGAGTTAGCTGTTTCTTTCTCAGTCTTCGAATCATTCTCCTCAGCTCGTAATAGACCAGGACACATCACTGTATTGTGCTTATTTCCGCAGAGTAATCAGTAAACAGAAGACTTGCAGTCTTAGCTAAATGGTTAGGTTTTGTACGCAAATAGCAGAGACCCTTTTCTTTCATTTTTGATCTCCGTTCTTCTATACTCATTTTCCTGGCAAAAGAACATTTATCACTTTCATGAGGCTTACTACAGCAGATGCACGATGCTGAAGTGTTGTGAAGTGTAGCAAGAGTAGCAATGGGTCTATCTATCTGTTCTTTATTGTGTTTCTTCTCTGTCTTGGAAGAACCTAACCTCTTCTCATTGTTACATCTCACAGCCAAATTACTAAAACGTGTTTGAGCTAATAGAATCCGCTGTTTATTTTGGACTTCAGTATGTAGAAATTCCATGAGGCATTCCAGTCGAGACCCAGTTTCTTCATTGTGCTTCCTTCCTGTTTCCAGAACCTACTTCTTTGCCATTCTCGCAATGTCTCTTCTGGAAGACTAGATTAAACTAATGGAAAGAGTCACATACTTGGGTCTGCAGTTGCTAGATTCAAACTATTGAGGGATCGAAGGTGAGACACTAACTTAATTAACAATGTGAGTAATGGAAGTTTGTCCTGTTGTGTTGTATTTGAGATCACTAACTTTAGTAATTCTCTTATGTACACTTGCAATAGAAGATGCGCTCTTCCAAATCCTTCTTGCAGAGCTTGAATTACCAGGCAATTTTCTGACGTCCATGGATAACTGAGCACTATTTCATGAGGTTCAGTTCCTGTTTCCATTACCTGCAGTAAATACTGAAATTTGTTACTACCATGCAAACTATCCTCTTAGCGAATCATCCGAAATTATGACCAAAAACTTGACCACTCCCGTAAGTCACTGTTAAATTTCTTAATTTCAATCTTAGGAAGTTTATAAGTTCTTCTTCTATCCTGATTGTGATATGAGGTCCCTCCATGTACTTCACTTAGAGAACTATCTGATCTATGGGGCATCAAAGCATTAGTTACCTGCAACCGTATAAATTCACATTCGTCATTGTACTTCTCGGAAGATTCTTTTTCTGATACAATTTCAGTCATAACATTACTCCTATCTAAAAGAGCATCCACTTTTTTGTTATCTAAATCACGACGCTCCAACACTAATGTCTCTAAACGAGTAAAATTTTACTCAAGTGCACCATTAAAATCGGGAAACGTACCTCTTGCGAGAATTCCCTTTCTGTCGTTTATCTTCTTTGTGAAACATGTTCTCACAGAACTCCTAGCATTCTTCAGTTTCTCCATAGTGAGAAATAGAGTCCATTTTTGTCCCAAATTAAGAATATTCATTTAAGTATTATATATTTTATTCCTTCTCGTCTTGCAAGTAATACTGACTCGATACCATGCACTATTGTAGGTCAAATTCCTTCTCTTCTAGGACAGGAATAAACATGTGCAATCCAATCATGTCGGGTTCACCAAATGTTGTGAATCAATCGATATCACTCCATAATATTCAGTGTATTTATTAATTCAACAATAAATATATTCGTGACGGATTACACATTTAATTTTTTTCTCAAAAAACAAAACACTACCAAGAAACCAAACACACTCCACAAGCCAAATACAACTTAAATGCTCCGCAGTAGTTATTGATATAATATGTTACTAAATAATTACTTTCAAAAATATTGTAGATCTAATTCAATACATATATAAAGATTGTGCACTTGATGCAAACGCAAATTTGGCATCTAAATATTTAAAAGTTTCATAAACAATAAAATATAGAGAGTATTAGAGTACTTTATATAATCCTTACACCTAGTTTTCAAACAGATAATATCTCAATTAATCTATAGATTAATGCATTAAAAATTTTGATCCATCTGCACTAGTTTAAACCAATCTAATGTGTAAATACAGACAGTAAGTTCAACATTGTATTACGTGAAATAATATGATGCAGCAGACAAAAAGAAATATGTATTAAAGCATCTAATATTACTAAAGTAATGGAATATGCTGCTGGTTGAAAATAAAGAGAAGAAAATACACACACACATACCTGAGTTACCAGCTCAGCTGTCTGCAATTAAGAAGTGAATATGAATTTAGCTCTACATGATTATTCAGATGCCAGAGATGATGACTGCTGTACAAGGTACTCCTCAGACTATGCACAACTGAGGTTGAAACAGAAAAAAAAAAGGGAAAGGGAAACCCAAAAAAGGGTATTATGAAAATTACTAATTTCTTGGGTAAAGAAGTTAACAAGAATATGTTTTATACATACATTTTATTTTAAAAATTAACATTCTACAGGCATTTTATTAAAATAAATATTTCTTAATATCTATAACAATAGACATACAGGTAAAAAATATTAATGATACACTACAGAACTATAGGGATTGTACACAAACAGATCACATGTTTTGTTCTTTAAATGAGTAACTGTGTCAGATATATATTTTCAGTACCTACCTATCTACTTCCCTTTAAATTGCTACTTTAGTTAATAAATCAAAACAGCTTTTGACAAATAACTTCTCTATCGGGAGTGTTTATCCAGAGTATGTTTCAAAGGGCCTTCATCATCAGCTCCTATACCAATGAAGAGAATATACTTTGAAATATGCTGCGCTAGTTCAGTCAGTTATTTAAATACCTATTTCTCAAATTATTAATTGCTTCATTTGTTATTTCCTAAATAAGAAAATTTAACTCCTTACTACTTTAATAGTCAACTTGAAATATATATCAGAGCTTTGATTCCTGGTGTTGCTGCCTTAAGCATACTTATCATTTCTAACTCTGCTAATCTGCTTCTATTAGGATGGAATTTCTTTATAATACAGAAACAAAACTTTTTTTTTCTGCATTCTTCATCAAAAGAACCATATTATTTTTGATTTGGCTCAATATGGAATTGTTTTTGTAATTTCTAATTTACTTTGGAAGTTACCCATTTTGTATGCATAAACTTAATTATAAGAAACTCTTAGTTCTAAGAAAATACATAATAATGGAACACAGATTTATTTTAAAAACATGAATTTGTACATATTTACAAACATAAGCAAGCAGCCAGCTTATCATTATTAGTACTCTTTAAAACAATGTTAATAATGGAACTTATCATTCATTATTTAACAATGCTGACTATTGACCACTGTCATGCATTTATTTTACATTACGATATCTATGGAATAATGCATAATTTAAATTATATCATTGCATTTTCAATAAAGTAATAACAGTAATACAACAATTTTCAGTTCCAGCCAGTTCTTATGCAACTCTAATTGATTGCAACAATCTATGGTAATAAAACAGTTAAGAAAGATGTGTAGGGCAGATATTTATCCTAATCATGGCAGAAGTTACCATTTAACCTTAAAAAACAGGAGATAAATGCAATTGCCCCTTTTGCATATCTTTTTAATTGCCATTATCATTTTAATCATTGATGTTGAAATTGCTCTGGTATATTTGATACATCATGGACAATGAAAGAATTAAAGAAAAAGCTTCATATACCAGCATCTACACCTTTCTTCAATTTCACCAGAAATTTAGCATTCTCTACGATTTTTTTCTGCTGTACTTTAATCCACCAATTTCAGACAACATCTCTTTATGAAAAACCAACAAAATTTCTAAACAATCTGATATATTTGATTATCAGTACCTTGAAGAAAATACTTCAACCCTATATAAGTGGCACTAATTACATTTAGGAAGCTTACTTGCATCATATTAATGATTGTAAAAGTCTTCAAACATCACAAAACATCCACATTAATATCTACCACAATTTGCCCTTTAAAATATATGTCTAAAACATTAATCTTCAAAATACAAACAATCAGACTCCAATTAAAAACTTCAGAAATGAGTTAAGCGAGCAAGCTATCCACTCTTTGTATGTCTTACAGCAGAACGGAAAGGCTGTATTCCCTTATGAAGAATATACAACATACAACAAATGGATCAGAAAATCTGCTGATCTCACAGAAGGATGCATCAGAAGGATGCCTGACATTTGTTCATTGCATCTATTGTATTCTGTACCAGAAAGGTTCCAAGACAGAAACCATTGTCATCATTATGGCAGAGAAATTAAACTGTCTGACACATTTTGGGCCTTGTTCTAACAGCCAACTCTTTGAAACTCTAGGCTTCATAAAATTAGACTACTCTTTCTGAAGGCCTTAAGAACAAAAATTACATACACTAAGAAGTACATGACATTTCTGTAGAATAAAACTACCCAGCATGATTTTTGTGGCAAAGCATGTGATAAATGATTATTACTAAATAAGTTCTACTGATTACATTAATAAAACTGGTTTTTCCATATCACATCTAGTTTTCATGCCAATCATGAGTTACTGTCTTAAAATGTGTCACTGTGACTCTGTTTTGCTTTGCAAATTGCAATAACAGTGAATCGGCTTGGTTCATGATTGAAAAGAAGAGGTAAAAATGTTACAAATGCTGGCTTAATTGACCCAAAAATGATATTTTGCCTGAGCTACACATCAAACTGGTAATCATGAAGTAGTTTGTTAAGCCCTTGGACAGAAGCAGCCCGTTTTCAGTATACTGCAAGTAAGTTCCCACATTTATCAGATGCACAGTTCAAGAAAGGCATCTTTGATTACCCACAAATTAGAAACTTGCTGAAACACCCAAACTTTGAACAGATGATGAATTCTATGTAACTTGCTGCATGGATTTCAATGAGAGGCATCATGACCAAGTTCCTAGGAAATACAAAGACTGAACAATAGTGAAAACGATCACATGAAGGAGTTAGGGTGCACAATGAGCCTAAAACTGCACTTCCTTCATTCTCAACTTGATCACTTTCGTGAAAATCTTGTGGCTGTTAGTCAGGAGATTGGAGAGAGGTTTTACCAAGACATCAAGAAGGTAAAAAGAAAATACAAGGGGAGGTGAGATGCACCAATAGTGTAATAACATCTTCTGGTGTTATTTTACATATGTATTGTCTTCTTTCTGAATTCTTTGGTTATGTTTAGTTGCTAGAGTGTCTAGAGTCCATGTCATGGACTGTACACACCATATCACTATATTTTCTCTGTGATATTTCCACAATTATCTTAATTTTCTCAGAGCTTTATATTTGTATATCTCTTATTTTGGAATACTTATGCAAGAAAACCTGACGTGATACATAGGAACAAATAACAGATTCATATTTAGTGACCCAAAATTAGTCAAGATCACATGTCACATCATTTGCCCCAAGAAAAAAGTTTAAAAATGCTGGGTAGTGTAATCATTCTGGCAAATGGTATACTTACCATAAAACCTGATTCTCCATCTGCCTACATTATCAATCCAAAAGCAACACTGAAGTCTTATGAACAACCACCAGATGAGGTACATGAAGAAAAGCGTGGTATTTACAAACTACACATGTGCTATCTGAAGAAATATGGCCTACACTACTACAATACTGCGGCACACACACACACTCTCTCTCTCTCTCTCTCTCTCTCTCTCTCTCTCTCTCTCTCTCTCTCTCTCTCTCTCTCTCTATATATATATATATATATATATAATAAATCCAAGAATGAATGTCGGATTGACTCACTTTATTGACAACATAATTTATATTATTAGACATTAATTTTATTTCAACTTAAGCCAGAAATTTTAATTATGTAATAATTCAAAAAGATAGTAAATTGGGTAATCAGCAGCAAATAAAAAATGCAAACTATATATTCACATATAAAAAAGAAGATTTAATTGAGAAAATAATTTAAACATGTACTTCATATTAAAAATAAATAGAACCAAATTTCCTTGGAACTTCTTTAAATGTGTATCCCAGAAAGCAGACAAGAATTTAAATAGAGCTTTGTCCCACTGTGGTAACAATTTAAGATAGATGTCTCTTGGTTTAGTCCACTACAGTTTGACATTGGGATTGCAATCATTTTCATTGGAAAATCAATTTGGAATACTTGATAACCGTGATAAGATAACCAAAATTAAAGTTACACATAAATAAGTGGACTGGACTGGACTAGCTGTAGATTCATAAATAAACTACCTGGTGAAGCGTCAAGAGATAATGGACCTTCTCTGACAGAGCACTGCATACATTCGTTGTCTTAATGCATAAAAAGCTGAAACTAATAACCGTGAAGCCATATAAAAATGATAATAAATTAAATAATTTGTTACAAACTTCACTTATCTTTCCAAGAAATCATAAATTCTTGACAGTTCACAGAACTAGTTACGCAAATACTTCACATCTTCAGCCGAGTTGTTCATTTTCTTTATTCTTGAAATAAACAACTCCATTGAAGATACAAGTAAAGTATTTTCAAGACTAATCCTGTGAAAAGTGAAGAATTTATAATTTCATAGTAAGATAAGTGAAGTTTGTAACATATTATTACATTTTATGGTAATAATACTTTATATCTTGTTTACTAGAAGAGCGAAACATTAGTGACTTGGCATACAGTGATGCCATACAAATAGAGCACCTTGAAGCTGTGTGTCTGACATGAAAGGTTAGGCAATTAATTATTATATGCCAATGTAAATTACCATTGTAGCCTGCCCATTTTGTCGCTTGACACAAAGGGAGTTTGATTTCCTCTTCTTTGTCCATGTCACAATATTCAGTAACAGTATATATGATTTCTCTTCCCTGCTGATGTATGACACATTGCTGTCTAGAGGACATGATTGCACCTGATTAGGGTGTACATATACTGTGTCCTTATGTATGTGTGATAGGCTCAAATAAATAACTCCATTGTGTTACATTCCTTCCTATACACCTTGACACTTTGCCAGGTAGTATATATTTATGGCCTAAGTGTTGGCTATATGGCTTCATGGCCTTGGTTTAAACATGTGTCTGAATTATATGTAACAGTCATAGAAATCAGATAAAGACTGACTTAGCAGTGGAGCACACAATAATAGGCCCTTACATGCACCATGTTATGAACCTAAGAGGTTGTTGTCATGCCTTAAGATCTATAGAAGATATTTTGTGCTTTATGCTCCTCACTTGTTGCCCCCTCCCAGAGAGAGGGGTGTGATGAGAGGGTACTAAGTGTGGTTGAACATAAGGAGACTTAATAAAGAGGGCAGTTTTATGAAGAACTACAGCTTTGAATTTCCAGTGGTGGCACCTATATCAGGTTTACCTCACTCCTCGAAGCTTGCATATCCTCTGGAATGCCTGGGACTCTAAGACATATCTTGATCCACAGGATGAAGATTTACAGAAAACTAACTCCATGATATGCATGCCAAAATTCCCACCAATGCTTAAAATCCTGAAATATTCAACCAGGATGAAGTGTGAAGTGAAATGAGAAGTGAGGTGAAATGAACTGTTAGAAGATTCAGGGAATGTAATTACGTATTTTTTTTTTTTTTTATTTTGTTTAGTATTCTTGAAGTATGTGCAGTGACATTCATTATCTTTAATCTTTATGCTAGCCAGAGAAGCAAAGCAATACCTATGCAACAGTAATCATGATCTAACCTACAAATCCTCAATGAAGAGAGCACTGGACTTAAGATTCTTATACATTTTTATATTATATTTGAGTTTTGTAATTAATGTATACAAAGCATTAGATGATTAATATGAAAATGCATTTCCTTTTAGAGTAGGGCTGCTTCTATAATCCCATAGGCTAAATCTTTATTGTAAAATGATCTTATGTCTTAGTGTAGTGTTCCCCGGTTTCACCATATGCAGCTCTTTAGACACAACATACAGAACACTGATGATACATGAGATGAAGATGGAGCACTGGTGGAATGAGATGGCAGGGGAAACTGGAGATCCCAAAGAAAACCTGCCCCAGCAACATGTTCCCCACTACAAATCTCACTTTGAGGTCATCTAGGATCGAACCCAGTCCACTTCAGTGAGAAGCCAGTAGTCTAACCATTCAACCATGGCATGGCCTACTATTAAGTGAGCTTATATTAAATATTATAACAGAAAATTCAGCATGTGTCATTTTCAAAGTAACCATAGTTAAAAGTTATTCAGTTATGTATAAGCACTTTTCTTTGCTGCTATTCCTTTGTATTATAAGAATTTTCTTAGAATCCAGTTTGTAATGAGATAAAGGCATCTAAAAATTTGATGAACAAGGTTCAGATCTATTTATGATGACGTATGTTATGTAGATCAAAGATACAATACAACTACAGTTCATTACAACACTGTGTAAAATAATATCCTTCTTAAGCTCTTCTGCCAAATCCAACAAAATTAACATTTGTAAACAAATTGTCATGAGAGTATGCCTGAATGTGCTATAGAGCTTCGTTAGACTCAAAGTTTAATATATTTATGTGATCACATTTGTGGGCATTATACAGATTCATTGAATATCTCATTTTTGGCAGACTTTAATGTTGGGTTTAAAACTCTATAATTTTGTATTCGGCTAATAAAGTAAAAGAGTGAATATTGCTTATGTATCTTTTTCATGATTTTTAATAATGTAATTTGTAAACCAAATATAAGAATCGCTGCCAACTAATAATATTCAGGCTGCACACTTCCCCCTCCTACATAGCCAGAGTCCATGAGCACCAAAGGAAATTATACTACAGTTGGCACTTACAAAATGTTCAACCAAGTGTACACAAAATGTATACAATCCTGGTGTGTCATTTGATACATATATACATATATGCCATTTGCATGAAATTTACTGTTTAATCTGTAAATTCCATTTTAAAAATAATCATCCAAGAAAGCGAGTGAGATCTGGTAGTTTGAAGCCTCCATTGAATGTAGACACTAGAGGCCGTTGTGATCTGCTACGTATAGGTGGTGGCTGTAGCACTGGTAGAGGAGGAATTAGGTCAGTTGATGGTAAACTACGTGAGGGAGATCTTGAATCCAGAGAAACTGGAGAAGGAGGAGGTAATGTAGTAGTAAACACAACATCCACCCCATCTGGAGTTAAGCCTGAGGATACAGATTCATCCTGAAGTAGAAATCCACATTGTGCAGTGCAGACATCATCCCTTAGAATGGCATCACGACTAGCTTCACGTAATAACTGGCCACAGTCAGTGATGCGTAATGATGCACATTGTGCCTGAAATAATAGCCATTCAACACAACACTGTTCTATTTAGTGAAAGAGGTTAGTTACTTAGTGCATGCAATATATTAATTGTATTTCATCTAATGAAAATTTATGTTTAAAATATGACATTATATGTCCTACATATTTTTTTCTTTGTATCTACTAAATGGTTAGGTAAAATGGAAATTTAATCATTCTTCCACACTAGCCATATGCAGGCTAAGATTTGGATAAATGGAGTCAGACTGCAAAATTCAAAGGTTAATTGATGGAAATTTAATTGTTCTTCCACATTAGCCATGTGGACTAGCTGTATGAACTATAAAGCCTAGGACTAAAGTATTTACAGAACAGCAAGTCGCCACAAAAATGTGCATATGGCATTGTATATGAGAACATCTAGTGGTTTTCCGGGAAATATACAGGTCAGTTGGAGAATTTAATGTCATGATGGCACTTGGCCATGGTAATTCAATGGTTAAGAGCAACAAGACGGAGACCAGGAGATCCATGGTTCAAATCCCAGCCATGGCATTGAATTTTTGAGTCTGACTCTATCTATAAAAGTCTTATCTTGTAATATTTTATATTTTGTGTATATTAAAATATTTGTTAATATTCTAGTCAAAAGGCATTTGTTTTTCTGCCAATTTGGAATAATATTTCTTGAATTGCATATGGTAATAAAGTCTTTCTGCTCTGAATCGCAGCTTTAGCAAATTGTCTATGCCTTCTTTAATGATTTTGTTTGTCATTTTTTATCTATTCAAAAGTTGAATTATGCTAAAGTTTTGCAATATTGCTTATAATTTTATAGCAGAATTATTTCTTTAAAATTTTAATTTCTATATTCATAGTAGATATACCACTTAGTACTTTGTGTATAAATGGAATATGTACATCCTAGCATACACAGGATTTATTAAAAATACAGTTGTCTAAAAATCTAATCTACTTATCTTAGACTTTGTAACATTGCTTTCAATTATTTGTAAGACTAATTTCTTATTTAATAGCTGAAAAAAAAAGTCATGCCATGCACTTTTCTGTCTGCTCCTAACTTCATAATGAGTGTTCTAAGCAGGTATACCATTAGCTTCTATGTACCCAAACTTGTCTGAAAACTCATCTAGTGCCTTTTATACAGTAATTTCATACAAATAAACTACTTCACTCATTCCTGCTGTGATATATAAGTTAATATGCATACTCTGAATAAGAGTGGAAAAAATAAAACACAGTACCAGCAAATAAATAACAACAAACAAAAATATATACAATTATAAAAATATTTATATATCTATATATTGTTAACCAAATAGTATTGCCAATAAATAGAAAAAAACCACTTCTCTCAGAAACGCTTTTTGTGCATCTATCGAGTTTTGAAAAAATGCTCCTCAATTAATCCTTTTCCTTGTATGCCTTCCCTAGGAATATTGATTCTAGCCATTCTTTTAGTAGCCATTCCTTTATTACATTATTATTATACTTGGTTGAAGTGTAGATGCTCTCTGGGGCTAAGGAGGAGTTTCAACACAGAAGCCTCTGTGCCATTTGCCCATCTACGACAGATACACAGCCTTAGAGTAGTCCTACAAAGCCATTTCAGCAATTGCTTTTTTCAGCCAGGGAAAAGCCATTGAAAATCACATGGCTAGAAGCACAGTCACCAAGGATCCAACCCAGGACATCCCAAATGCAAGCATTACCACGGAGCCATCTTGCTTGACTATTTTTATTTTTCATTGGTTATTTCTTTACTATTTATTCTACATAATATTGTGGATCATATTGCATTATATTTCTCTTAATTATGTCACTCCATACTTTATAGACACTGTCTCATAAGTAATGTAGTTTTGTAAGAAAAACAATTATTTGAAACGTGTTGTGAGCAATTAACTAATTTTCAAAGTATAGACCATTGGATTCTATGGTTTTGAGCCATCGTTTAGCCAGGTTTATTATCCCATGATGGTACCAGTCTCTGGTTTTTGATGCAAAGAATTTGGTGACACCCACTTGCACTGCTTTAATGTTGTCAAAAGGTCTTCCATGTAGAAAATGAGCCATGGCTGTATACTGGTAGGGTAGCAGTTTGATTCCTCCCAAACCTGAACTTTTTCCATGGTAGTTTGTGCAGTATGGGGTGTTTGATTTTCCTGTTGCAGTAGAACTCTATTTCGGTTAGTTAATGCTGGGTATCCCCATCTCAAAATTTCATGAACTCATTCCAGTTGTTGAGAATAAAGATCTGCATCAATCGCCCGCTGATTTGGAACAAACTCCAAGTAAATCACACCTTCAAAATTCCAACAGACACACATTACTCTGGCACCAAAATGAGTTTCTTAAAGAATGACTTTGGCAGGTTGGCGGGGATCAAGTCACTGTTTCAAGGCATGAGGGTTTCGGTAATATACCCATTTTTTGTCAAAAATGACAATTCTCCTGACAAATCTATCATCCATGGGATTGCGGATAAGCTGACAACAGATATCTACTCCGCATTCAGCCTGTTGAGGTGTCACTTCATGAGGTACAGATCTACAGCTTCTGTATGATTTTCCAAGTGACCTTATGTGGCAATCAATGGTATCTTTTGATGCTCTAAGTTCTTCTGAAAGCCTTCAGGTACTTTTTGCAAATTTTCTTGCAAAACTTGGCCTGTGTCTTCGATATTCCTTACCTTGGATCTTACAGAATGTGGTAGATCTTTAGTGCTTTTGTCTCCATTGTTGAAACATTGAAACCATCATTTGCCACATGCTCACTAATACCTACTCTTTCCACTTCACATATTCTTCAAGCTTCGGCAGCTGCTTTATAATCTGGTTTCCAGTAGTGTTTTAGAAGGACTCTAAGTTCAAACTTTGTTATATACATTTTGTGATTATTTATTAACAACTGCTCACAATGTATGCAACACTAGCCGTTGCATCCTGTAAATAGCACTGCCAAACCAAAGAAACCCAATAAATTTTCCAAAACACCAAAATTAAAAAACCAACTTTACTTATGAGACAACCTAATAATTGTATTTACTTCTTGTATTATCGCTCTATGTTAACTTTACTTCCAGTTAACTACTGTTATTTCAGATGATGCTATAAATTGTCAAATTTTCCCAATGAGAATAAATGAACTAAATATTATTACATCTCAAATCATATAATGATTATTATTATGTCTATCATTAAATAAAAAGTTTTTAATTGTTAGTCATGAAATAAGTACCAATGTGTGTTTTTATACAAAATGAGTATTTAAATATAAAAAAAATGTGTATAGCATACCTTATTTTGTCCAATTTGATAAAAAAAAGTTTTTTTTGAAAAAACTACATTACTTTTTAGATGTAATGATATATTTTCTGTGAGAAGCTATCATGCTAAACTTCTAATGAAACCAGAGTTACATATCTATCAACAGAGATGACTCTCTGTAATGAGTGACTGTCACATCTGGGAGGTCCTGGGTTCAGTTCCTGCAGGGCTGGACACTCTGACTAATTCTACTTCTACCATAAATTTCCTGTCCATCATATCTATTCATCTGTTTCACATCATCCATTTCAGGGTTGTAAGAACCATGGTGTGCTGTAACAGCATGTGGAATAGAAGAGGAAGGCATATGATTCACAGAACACTGATCTCTAAAGAATGTAGTATAGCAACGCAAAGATTGTCCCTGTAAGGAATGTGCTGTGGGACAAGGACAGTGAATGTGTGTGGCAAGGAACCTCCATTACACAAGGAGCAGACCCTTAAAAAAACATGTGCCCTATTCACTCTGTATACTAAAATAAAGAAGATTCATTCACAAAAGTAGAAGCCGTCAGAATGTTTTTGAATGGTCTATAACTGAACTGACATGGGGTGTCATAAACCTATCCAGGGAGGGTGTGGAAACCTTCCCCAACCCCACTGCATCTCAGCCATCGGAGACTATCTCTCCTGTGGAGGACAGTACCTAAACATTATTTATTGGAGATCTAAAAAATGAAATGTCATGCCATTAGAATAATACAGTTATTAAAATATTAAAGATGGCATTTTTAAAAATGTTTTGGATTTAGATACTAACTATATTGTCTATGAACATTATGAAAGGCACAATAATATAAAGCTTTAGAGGGTGCATATCATTTATTAATATACACTTAAAATAGAAGAGTAAGAATGCTATTTACATACCCCTTCTGATGTACATATACAACTAGTACATGGAGTAGGAAAACCAGATTCTCCTACAGCAATAGAACGACCCCCAATTTTGCAGCCTTGTGGTGTTTCTTTCCAAGCAGTCAAATCAATTTGTGGTAAGGAGTGACATGGTACTCTTGGATTGCTGAGAAAGTAGGTTGTTTCTAGATTAGATTTGAAACTATAATGTGACCCAAATAATCACAAACAAAAAAGATTAAATGCTTAAGAAAGGTACAATGTTTCTAGTTAAAACATTATAATTATCTACCTAAATTTATAAAAAAAAACACACTGAATCACTTATTCACATTATTTAAAGTATATTCAACATTTATTTCTTTAAGATTACATGACTATTTCATTACTAACTTACAGAAAATTGTTGGGCTGGTCAAATACTGAACGTTGCATATTGGAGGAAATGTCCATATTGTCACAAAGTATCTTTGATAGTGTCATTTTTCGTATTTCTGCAAGCTGTGTTTTGGTAAATCGGACAACAGGATCTTCATTTTCATACCTACAAACAAAATATGTATCACATAGCACTTCTGTTGTTTTCATTTGAATCTTGTGAATAATTAAGAATGCTGCAATGAAGGTAGATAATTCAAAAAATTATACATATTTTTCTTTCTTTGTTTCTTTCTTCTAATTATTCATTATCATAATTTTTACCTTACATTAATTAATTAATTAATTAATTCATTCATTCATTCATTCATTTTGGACACGTCATGCTTACAAAGTATATGTACAAAACAAAGAAATAAAATGCTACAAGTTATTTACTATAGTACATCAATTAAAATACATTATTATTTAAAAATTTACTGTATTTACAATTCTTTGTTTAAAAATTCATTTATTGAGTAGAAACATTCATTTATACAATATTTTTTAGGTTTCTTTTTGAAAATGTTATGGTTTTGGATGCATGTAACAATGTCATGATGTATGTAATAACTCCTCTTTTTCTCATCTGTCTAAGTGACTCAGTTGTTAAGGCACTGGCTTACTGATTCAAAGATTGCAGGTTCAACCCCAGGCCATACCAATGATTTTAAGTGTGCTTAAAATAGACAGCACTATGTAGGTAGATTAACTGACACATAATAGAACTCCTGGGACAAACTTCCAGCACACTGCTGACCCTTATATGACCCAGGCAATTAACAACATTATTAGCAAATTAAAATGTTTATTGCAATTCCTTTCTTGGAAGTGTTGAAAACAGTGTTGTTATGATAAATTAACTTTAAAGAGAGTCGATTAATGACACTAAACAACACTTACTTTTAAATTTTTCCGGAACATGTTTCTGAGGCTTTGCCTCTATCATCAGCCGGCTCTCGACTGGTTCTCATTGGTGTAGTTGACGATATTTTGTCACAGGTCTCCTCTGGTGGTGGTTCAAGGAACTTGCTGAACAAATCTTTCTGGGGGATGTTGAAATTGAATACTTTGTTCCTATTTTTTTGAAATGAAGATTTGTTCCCATGTGGATAGTTCTTGTTTTCCTGATGTATGTTTTAGTAGTTTTGGTTCTGGATTTATGTTGTGGTTTTTTTCCCAAAAATGTGTGGCAACTGCTGATTTTTCTAATTGTTTATTATTTATGTTTCTAAAGTGTTCCTTTGCTCTTGTTTCTAAATTTCTTTTGGTTTTTCCAATATAAATTTGACTACAGTCATTGCATTCAATTTGATATATACCAGATTTTTTGTTAGATGGAATGGCATCTTTGATGTTTGAGCAAATTAGGTTTTTTAAAGAGAAATGGTTGACTGGTGCTAGTTGAATGTTTTGTTTTTTGAAGACGTTTTTGAATTTATCATAGGCCCATGGATGGTAAGTGAATTTTTTGAAAATCATATTAGTTTCTGTAGCTGAGAGGGTTGTGGTTTCCTTTAGTAGCTTCTTTTTTGCTAAGTTCACTTTTTTGTCCACTAACAATTTAGGAAAGTTATTTTTTTGTGCTATTTCAATTATTTTGTTATATTCTGTTTTGCATTCTTCTGCTGTGAGAGGGATGTTTACCAGTCTGTGTGCTAAACTATTGAAGATTGCCTGTTTGTGGGATCTTGGGTTGTAGCCCTTAGCTTTTATGTAGTTGTCTGTCTGTGTTGGTTTTCTGTAAATGCCAAAGTTTAGTCTGTTTTTATTCCTCATTATTTTTAGATCCAAAAATGGTAAATGCTCATCCTTTTCTATTTCTACAGTGAACTTGATGCTTTTTTCTTGGATATTTAAAAGTTTTAGTGCATCACTGATGTGTTTTTTTGGTACTATTACAAAGATGTCATCTACATATCGTTGCCAGAGTTTGAACATCCAAGGGAAACCTTTGTTGATCCTTATTTCTAATGCACTCATGTACAGATCAACCAGAAAGGGTGAAGGGGGTTGCGCATTGCTAACCCTGAAGTTTGGTGGAAATATTTTGTTTGTTAGCAATGGGCAACCCCCTATCAACCTTCCCGGCCGATCTGTACATCTGTCGTTTTGAATAGACAGACTCAAACTGAAAAATTCAATGGCACAGCCGGGATTTGAACCACGGACACCAGGAGATGCATGGTTCAAATCACGGCCATGGCATTGAATTTTTCAGTTTGACTCTATCTATTCCAAATTTGTACTCACATGGCTTTCTCGACTCACTCTTATACAAAATATTTTTACAAACACTTATTCTTCCATCTACTTCATGTTAATTAAGATACATTTTTAGAAATGTCTTTATTACATATTTCCTTGTAATATTCACTGTAAACCAGAGCAGCTCTCATGGTAAATAAACAACCTTTTTTATCATCTATGCAAAACTAGTTTTTGCAATCCTTGCCCCTAACAGCTGCTTGCTGGATATCATTTACAGTTAAACATTGTTTTACCTACAAAAAGATGCCCTGCATAAAAAACATAGTTCAAAATACAAAACCTGAAGTAATAATCAATGGTATAAACATGCAGAAGTGAACAATTAACTTATATTAATCACAATCCTTAACCATAGGTGTAATACCCACATTCCAATCCACAAGTGACTCAGCTGCCATACTGGAATCAGTCTATATTCCCTGCATATTTTAGCTACACATTTCTCTGAAAAATCTGTAGACTCAGATATATGTACATGTTTTTGTTACAAATAGCTATATTTGTGTAGTATTTGTTGCTCTGCCATTACCAGCTTCACTTTTTATGTAAAACTCTCTGTATTATTTGCATGAAAGTAGTTTGCAGTACTCGCCCCTAACAGCTACATTTTCCTATCCCACATCTTGCTGCATATTATATAGAGCTTAACATTGTTTAACCTATAGAAAGGAGTTCTGCATTAAAATCATGGTTCAAAATGCATTCCGAAGTAGCAATTGATAATGCAAACGGCTGAAAATGAATATTTTACTTGTATTGATCACAATCTTCAAGCAAAAGTACAACACTCAAATCCAAATGCACTAGTGACTCAGCTGCTATTTCTGAATTAGTGTACTTATATTCCCTGTACATTTTGGTTACACTTTTCACTGAAGTGCTTGTATACCAGGTGTTATTTTCATAATATGCACTACTTCAAGCAACAGATGCTTTTCTAATAGTGGGTGAACACATTAATTGTTCACAAATTATAAGTAATAATGGTGACTAAATAACCAGAACTTCACTCATCATTGATAATTTAAATGAAGGCTGTAATGATAACAACAGATAAGCAGAGTGACTGAAGATGACAAAACCTTTTGCAAAACTAGTTTCTTGAATTCTGTGGAGAGTTCATCAATATTCTTAAAAACATAAGTGAAGTTTGTAGCAAATAATTGTATTTTATTTGTATTTTCTTCACTGTTATTAGGTTTACTGTTCAAAATTCATAATTGGAATGTGCCTAACTATAAGTGGCAAGATATTTTGAAGCAATCCCTCAAAACCCTACCTATATTTCTGCACCTCAAAATTCTCTATTTATTGGATTGGGAATAAAAAAATGCATAACTATGATCCTGTTTGGTTACCACATGCTTTTGAGTAATTGTTTCAAGAAAGAAACAAGCTTAATCTGGGTTAATGTGCTTCTCTCTCTCTGGTTCTGTGACTTTTTATTTTATTTAGTAAGCTCAACTCACTGAGAAGCTTAAGAAGTGCTTTTTCAAAAGCAGCACATTTCACTGTGGTCCAGAAAAGTGTGTTCACTGATAACTCAGTGCAAGACTTAATTGCAAAGTTTCTTTCGCATGTTGGCATCTTTTATCAAAATTTAATTTACACAGTATCAGGAACAATGTATGCAATGTATTATGCATGTCAATATACAGTAATAATCAGGAAAGTTATTTAAAGTAATTATTTTATTTTGGAAAGTTACACCATAATAACGAGAGATGATAACTTCTGTCTAATGTACAATGGAGCAGAGCAAATTAACTTCAAGTATTTTGTATATTTCTGATGAAAATAATGCTTTTAGTATTTAGTTTGCTCTTCATGTTTTATGAGCTGTTAATAATATCACTTTATCTGAAGAAGTGCATAATAAAACAACTTTTTCACAGATCCAGGAAATCATAGAATCTGCATTTCCTATGTCAACATTCCAAAACAGGGCAAAACTTCTATTGCAGAAATTGATGAAGTATTACTTAGATCTGCAGGGAAACAAGCTAAAATGCAAGAAAAAGTATTGCAAATTTAGAAAGCTTTGAGAATTATGTTCTTCACTGAATAGCATATGAACTGTATGACAATAGCAATACCTTACCATTAAAAAGCAATTTCATATTATGATGAACAAAATTGACTATAAAGGTCAATGGGTTTACTGCTTCCATGGGTTTAATACTCAAAGAAATATTGCCAAGTTAGTGGATTTCCCACTAAATCTCGTTCTTTTAAGTACCAGTCTAGGATGCAAATTTTTATCTAAAATTCATCAGCCTTTAAATGAGGAAACAGAGTCCCTCAAAATTCTATGTCCATGTGATTTGTAATGGTTGTCCATAGAGTCTGCGGTAACAGGAATCCCAAACCTGGTTAAAACTTAGCATATGTTCTGTAATAACATAAATCATTGCAGAAATGCTTTATCTAATGTGTTATGATGAATGCAATTTGATGTATTAACTTTAAAGAGAGTCGATTAAAGACACTAGACAACACTTACTTTTAAATTTTTCCGGAACTAGTTTCAGAGGCTTTGCCTCTATCATCGGCCGGCTCTCGACTAGTTCCGGAAAAATTTAAAAGTAAGTGTTGTCTAGTGTCTTTAATCGACTCTCTTTAAAGTTAATTTATCATAACAACACTGTTTTCAACACTTCCAAGAAAGGATGTATTTAATATTTTCAAAGCTGATTCAGACTGGCCGAGAGTTATTAAACATTTTGAGTCTAGTATGGAGGATTGGAGCTCTTAGATGACCTCATTGAGCTAATAGTCCGCCTCAGTAGCGTAGATGGTAGCGTGTCTGCCTCACGTTCAAGAGGTCCCGAGTTCCAATCTCGGTCAGGGTGAATTACCTGGATAAGGTTTTTTTGGGGGTTTTCCCTTATCCTGAAAGATGAATGTTGGGTAACTCTAAGCTCCATGAACTCACTGAGCATCATTTCACCAATTTCATTCATCGTCCGATATGACTCAACGTTGGAGGACATAAATTACAAAAAAAAAAAAAAAAGAATATATATATTGAGCTAATAGAGTCATTAGTAAAAAAACTTGCACTCCCCACATATCCTATGCAAACAAAATTAAAAGACTTTTGAAAGCACTTAGATCCAATTCATATCTTCATATGAATTTGAAAAAGGAGTTTGATGAACTGAGAAAGTCTCAATTGAGGAGTATTTTTTCAAAACTCTATAGATGCACAAAATATATTTCTGAGCAAAACAGTTTTCTCTATTTATTGGCAATACTAATTGGTTAGCACAGCAACTATATTAATCATTAAATTCTCCTTCCTGAAACTGTCTCATTGAATTTGAAAAGAAACAAATATCGTAATTTAATTAGAGAAAATTTGAGGTTTGAAAATGCAGAGTTTTTTCAAAAACCGATAGATGCTGATTAACTTTTCTGCATGAGTGAAAAATTAACTCTTGAAGTTTAGTTATTTTTATCATTTACTGTTTTTGTTACTCTTTATTTATGTATTTATAATTTTTTTATTTTCACCTTTTCATAATATATAATGTATTATACAACCTACGTGTTAATGTTTATAAGGACTATTTGATTAGGTATAAACTTAGAAACTAAGTACTGCTACATTCACAATAATAATATAATATTTTGCTTTATTTATATAACAAACATATTGAATACAAAGAAATTTGAAAAAAATACAAATAAGTAAGCTTTAACCTTTATTGGTATCTTCTCATAAATTTTCAGAATTCTTTTGCAGTTTCTGGAATTTCAGAAGATTTAGCTAGATTTTGAACATTCCTTTTCTTTTCTTTGTTTACTCTATCCGGAGGTATAAACCTGTGTCCACGTATTGGGTAGATATGTGAAATGCGGTAAGATTTTTTACTCTTCTCCAAGAAAGCAATATACATGAACATCATCACACTAGAGCAAGATTCTGAAAATAAACAAATGGTAGAAGGAGTGTTGCTGGACATGCTTTCTTCCAGTTCCAACAAGAAGTGGTCCAAAGCTGTGGCAAACTTATTGCAGCCTTTAGCAGATTCAGTTTCCAACCATGTATACAAGGAAATGTCTTTGTACTGGGTTTTAGATGGAATCATTATGCATAGATTATACAGCCATACCTGCCTTGCATAGAATCGCTAATGGAAAGTTTAGGCAGTAGATGTTTCTGCTGCATATCAAAGCAAATAGTGATTGCCTGGTCATTTTCCTCTTTCAATATCAGATAAAACCTTTTTGAATGCAACTTGTGCCATCTGGACATGCTTCTTAGTTTGTTTTTCTTTTCCACATCTGCCTATGTCTTAATCTTCATCAGCCCCATTTTGCATTTGAAGTATGTGTCAGTGTGTTGTGTACGGAATGAAAAATTGAAAAAGCTGTAAAATATGTATTTATATTTTGACAGTAAGTAGACTGGTAGATTTCTTAATCTTTTTTCTTTTCAAAAGTTATTCCACATTTTTCTGATATTAAGTTATGAAGGTAAATATCCTCTCCTTGATTTTGCTCTTCCATAATGGCTTTCTCTGCATCTCTACTTCTTAACGTCTTGCTTTATAGCAGCAGAAATGCCCTTCTGTAATTTTCCTGTTCTGTCACTTCCTCTGGTTTCCTTTGGTGCATTCCCAGATAAGTGAAACTTTCTAGCCAGGAGAGATAATCTATCTTTTGACACCCCTGTGAAGCTTGCAGTGCATACTGACAATACTCGACCAACATTAGTTCTCACACTGTATTTAATGCTAACAGTCTGCTTCGTATTTGGAGCTTTTTTCTTCATCACTCTGCGATTAGAAGATGTAATATGCATATTTTTCATAAGGAATTTATCTTGATCTATTTTATTTAGCACGGGAAGAAGTCAAATCATCTACATGACAGAGCTTATGCCTTTTACTTTTAGAATTTCATGGAGGGCACTCAAGACCATGTGAACATGAAATTGCTGGAGTATGGGCTTTCCTTGATTTCCACTTTGATTTCCTTTCCTTGTTTTTGCAATTTCTACTTCCTGTGCATTCTACGACTGGTATAGTTTTACAATCTGAACTCCTGTTCATTGTGCATAGTACAGTGCAGTGTCTCAACTAAGAACAAAAATGTCATTTAAGTATAACAAAGCTTTCAGAAATGAATGTGAAATACAAGCATAAAACCTGAGTTCGCAGTTATTGCTAACGATGCAGCAGTGTGCAAAGCTTGCAGAAATGATTGAGAATTCCAAGAATCGTAATAGTGAGATGGCAGTCAATGCCAACATTTGTTTCATAGAATTGAGGTTGCTACATGGTTGGATCATAAAATAATATAAATACATCTATCAACTTTTGCTTTAACTGAGGCAAGTGCATCTATCGAGTTTTGAAAAAACTGCTGATAATTCCTATCTTCTACACAGGGCATGAATTGAATTTTGCAAAATCTGACTTCACAAAATGATGCAGAAGGTAAAAATTATGCCGATACTATATATAACTCAATTTCATAAAATGTTGCATCTATTCGAGTTTTGAAAAAATGCTACTCAGTTACACTCAGAACAAGAACATTTCTTATGTCAAGAAATGCATCCAGTTTGTCCGCCAATTAATAATTCAATTTTTGCAAAAACTCAGAGGAGAATTTCACCTCTTTCAGTGTTCAAAGCTCTTCTAAAAGGCATTGATTTCTCTCCCGACTGTTTTCTTCTATGGTCATGGTGCGACATACTAGCCTCTGTTTCCGCCGCAGGTTCCCGGTGGAGGTCAACACATTTTTCAGGTGTAAAGATTCTTAGTATGGCTTCTTTTGGAAGGGAGGTAATTACAATGGTCCTGAGTAGTAAATTTAGATTACATAAAAGAATCTCAAAGCTGTTAAAGAGACCTATGAGCAAACTTAAGCAGTCCTTGAAACACAGTATAGAATGGGATGCTGAGAAACAAAAGCAATTAAACAGAATACCTAAATAAAAGCTCCGTTTTAAATTTCTCCTTGAATTTTTTAATAAATAATTTGATTTTCAATTGCAAAATTTAACAAAGCTTCTGAAACACAAACAATACTTATTTCTGGTGCAAAGTACTTAAATATAGATATAGATGTAAGTGACATCAACCTATTTCACAAATTGGCAATATATACATTGTCATGGAGTATTACCATGTTTGTATATAGAAGGGAAAGACTTCTCAACCAAATGAACATTATTAAACCCAAAGAAGAAATAGGATGAAATTCAAAATGCTGAACTCATCTTGGTGGATTTAAGCAGCAATGAGAAAAAGAAACAATGTTGCCAAATTTATGAACTGTCAATGGAAGTGCTGAAGCTGATAAAAATGTTATGGTACATAAAGCATCTAAATGTACATCATCCTCTAATATCTTTGCTACTGGTATTAGTATGACACTTTCCATAATACTATTCTAGCTTTAAATACAAGGGATAAATTGAACTGTCTTACATTTTTGGTCACCCAATGTACTCAATACTTTAAAAAATAATCTAGTGGTTTTGTTAAATGTGTGATAAAAGTTCTAGTGATTTCTGGTGGTTCTGAATAAACTTTTTAGTAGAATAATCCCATTTCACTGTTGGTAATACTGACTCAAAGGTTTGATCCTCATATACAAAATATTAAAAGAAATTCTTGAAGGAAGTGTAAAGACACAGTTGGCAATATATTATTAGTTAATCGAAACAATTATTTGTATTCAGTTTATTGACACTTACGTAACTTAAATTTTTATATAAAAATTATTTGTGGTTGGTTTATTGACACTCGTCACTTACTTTTTCATATATTTATGAGAGACTAGTTTCAAAGGCCCTGGCCTCCATTTTCAATCTCATTTTCAATTTTTATATTATCGAGGCACTAGTTTCAGAAGTCATTGCTTCCATCCTCAACTACAAATAATTTTTTCCATTAATTTTGACGTAACTGTCACTAAATTCCTCCAATCATGCATATTATTAGTTATTTGGTTGTTATATAGTAACATTGTTTTAAAAAAAGAAGATCGTAAAACAAACAAAAAAACAGTTGATACTAAACTCATTGCAAATGGTTGTAAAAGTTGAGATTAATAAAAGTAGAACTAATATTTCAGTGTCTCAATGTCAACAGTTATATATTGGTGACCCTAACCTGATAAAGAGAAGAGACATGTTGACAAATGAGACCATGCCAGAAACTCTAATGGAAGCCAATATCATCAAAATCCCACCTTTTTGGACAGAGAAACCCAAAATCTGGTGATATCAAAATGGTTTCTGAAGACTAAATTTAAACTAATGTCTCAATTAGAACCTAAATATACGGAAAACATTTGGGACATTATTAGAAGTGCGGAAATAAATAAATACTCATTGGCCAAGTATCGTTTACTGAACATTTTCAAGGAAAATGAAGATAAATATATAAAGGGACTGGTTACTGGGATTGATTTAGGAGATCAAGAACATAGTCAATTATTGCATAAGATGCAAGCCTAAGCAGGGATCAATGTATCAGAAAAAGTTCTTAAGACACTTTGGTTAGAAAAACTTCCAGATTCAATAAAGAACATTCTGATCATCAGCGATTAAGGGCTTGAAAAGGTGGCTATTGTGACAGATAAAATAATTGAAGTGAATCCCCATACTGAATTATTTGCCATGAAAAGTGATTCTTGTAAACAACTGGATGTTCCTGTTACAATGCACAATCTAATGGACAAAATTTCTGGACTAGAGCAACAAATAGCTGCCTTATCCACTGGTCATCAGATTAGGCCTCACCATAGAAGTAGTGAATGCTGACAATGTGACAACAGCTGCAGTAAATCCCTAATTAGATTCAATCCCAGGGGCAAGTATTGTTACAACCACTTCTGATTTGGACAACATTGTAAACCAGAGAAATGTATACCTCCATGTAGCTGGTATTAACAGGAAAACGCCACCCAGCAGCAGAATTGATGCAAATCGTGCCTATTTGTAACTGACAGAAAAGTGGGATTGCAATTCTTAGTTGACAGAGGGGCTGATCTTTCTGCAATCCCAGGCAACTCCAAAGCTAATACATATTCTCAATATAAATTGTATGCTGCTAAAGGAACTGAAACTCCTACATCTGGAATTGAACTCCATATCATTGATCAAGGATTACAATGACAATTCCAGTAGCCATTTGTGGTTGCAAAGTTTAATAAGGCTATGTTGGGAGCAGAATTCTTGCATAAATTCCACTTGCTAGTAAATGTCCACAATAAAAGGTTAATAGGTGATATAACCAAACTCTGGACAAAGGGTGAAATTATGCCCATCTCAGATGAAAATGTAATCAGTACAATGACTCAAAACATAAAATGTACAGATCTATTGCTGCAGTATCCAGTTATAGCTAAACCTAATTTGGTACCTGACAAAATTATATGTGATATCGAACATTACATTGCTGCTGAAGGTCCACCCATATTTTGTAGGGCAAGACAGTTAGACCCCAAGCACCTGGAAATGGAAAACAAGAATTCAAATACATGTTGAACATGGTATAATAAGGCCATCCAAATCAGCATAGTCCTCTTCACCTGGTGCTGAAAAAAGATGGTTTAATTCATCCATGTGGAGATTACAGAGGATTATATGAAAGAACAGTTCCCGATCGTTATCCTGCTCCTAAGATAGAAGATTTCCACTGTATTTTGTGAGGAAAAAACACTTTTTCTAAAATTGATCTATTAAAGGCCTATCATCAAATACCCATTGTGGACGAAGATAAACATAAGAGTGCAATCATCGCACTGTACAGACTGTATGAATTTAATGTAATGAATTTTGGCCTGCAGAATGCACCTCCCACCTTCCTATGAGTCATTAATGAGGTTATGCGTGGACTGGATTTTGTAATCTCTTACCTGTATGACATTTTGATTGACTTATCCAGTGATGAAGAACACCAAGCACATATGAAACTAGTTCTAGAGCGAATGTTAGAGTTTGGCCTTCGAATCAGCATCTCAAAATCAATATATGGTGTGAATGAATTAGCATTCCTAAGCTACTGGGTTACACTAGAGGGATTTTGTCCCCTTCCTAAGAGAGTGCACACAATTTTGGAGCACAAGTTACCTAGTAAACTTCATTAGCTCCGCACATGTCTTTGTGTTGTCAACTACTATCACTTTTATCTAAAGCTGCAGTACAAACTCAGGCTGTATTACATGACTATCTGAAGGGAGCAATGAAGAAGGACAATAGACTCATTCGATGAACTGAGGAAGCAAAGTAAATGTTTGAGAAATATAAAAATGGTATCACAAATGCCACATTATTAGCGTTTCCCAACCCAGACTTACACCTACCACTTTGAACTGACTCGTCTGATTTTACAGTTAGCACTGCACTCCAGCAACTGGAAAGTGACAGCTGGAGGTCAATTGCTTTCTTCTCACAAAAGCTGAGTCAGGCACAGAAGGTTTAGAGTACCTATGACTGAGAATTGTTGGGAATTTACCTTTCTGTAAAGAAGTTTAAACATTTACTTGAAGGAAGAGAATTCATAATCCTTACTGACCATAAACCACTCACATTTCCTTTCAATCAAAACAATGAAAAAGTATCCCCTAGACAAATGAGACAGTTGCAGTAGATCTTATAATTTTCAAATGATCTCCATCATGTCAGTGGTCTTGACAATGTTGTTGCAGACATTCTTTCTAGAGTTGATGAAATAGCAATAGTTGATGAAATAGCAATAGTGGATTATGATGTGATTGCAAAGAGCTAGCTTAAAGATCAGGAATTGTAGTAGCTCCGGACAGGCAACAGTTCCTTAAATTTCAAGTAATATCAACTACCATCAGGAAACTCTGGTGTAACACTTCAACTGCAAGTATCAGACCTTAAATTCCTAAAGCATTTCGTTACCCAATATTTTTACATTTTCATGGGTTAGCACATCGTGGCATAGGAACTACAGTGAAGCTGTTGACTAGTAGAGTTATTTGGCCGAATATCACAAGTGATGTGCAACAATGAACCAAATCCTTTGTTAGCTGCTAGAAAAACAAGATCACTCGCCACACAAGATAGCTGCTTGAAACTTTTGAAGAACCCGATGAACACTTCATTGTAGTGTACATTGACCTCATTGGACTGCTTCCACCCTCTAATGGTATGACTTACTGCTTTACCTGCATTGACCGCTTCATATCTTAGATGGAAGTCATACCTCTGGAAGACATCACAGATGTAACAGTGTCAAAAGCTTTCTACCTTCACTGGATTGCAAGATTTGGCATCCCATCTCCTGTAATCATTGATCAAGGCACTCAATTTAGATCACAACTGCTTAACAATTTTGCCACTGTATGCGGAATGAAACTTCAACACACACCATATCATCCTCAGTGTAATGGCAAAGTTGAGTGACTGCATAGAACCCTGAAGAGTGCGATCAAGACTCACAACTCTTCTAAATAGACAGAAACTTTACCTGCTGTCCTATGCGGTCTGTACACTGCACTATGAGAAACATCAAGGCCACTCTATTGCACAGATGGTTTATGGTAAAACCATTAGACTGCCTGATGACTTTTTGGAGGAATCAATTAGGAGGATTGACTCTGACTCATTTGCATCCAACTTGCAAAAGTAGATGCTGAACCTGAAACCTGCCAGAACTAAATATAGCACAATGAGATCAGTGTTTGTCCCAAAGGATCCACAGAAATGTAACTATGTGCTTGCGATATGTGATAGCGACAAAAAACATTGGAACCTACATATGATGTAGGTCATAAAAAGGCATGAAAAATACTTCACCATCGAGTGCAAGTATAAACACATAAATGTGTCAGTGGATAGACTTAAGTCAACATATATGTTGCAGGAAGTAGGTGAATCAGAAAAGGAGCATCCAAATTCAGCAAAGGACACTCAACTTCAACAATCCATAAATGAACCACTGCCAAATACCTGACTGTCAAAATCTGGAACAAATATAAGGTGTCCAGTTAAACTTTTAGAGAACAACATCTCTGTGAAGAATTTTTAAATTGTTATGTCAAGTTTGTCACATTGTTACTGGTTTGGGAGTAGTGTAAGGACACAGTTGGCAAGAGATTATTAGTTATTTGTTTGTTGTATAGAAACATTGCTTCAAGAAAAGGCAAAACAAAAACAAACAATAAACTGGTGATATCAAATTCATTGCTAATAGTTGTAAAAGTTGAGATAAATAAAAAGTACAACTAATATTTCAGTTTCTCAGTGTTAACAGCAGATTTATAATTTATCATGCATGTTCTTAACCTGCAGGATTTATCCACAAGGTAAGTGGATATTTTGTTTCAAACCAGGGGATAAAAATGTTGGCCATCACTCTGAAATGAATGCACATATACACATTCACAAATGAATACAGAGATTGGTTCATAAATGGATTTTTAAATATTATAGAACAGGAGTCAATTATTATAATAAATAATGCTAGATACCATTCTAAAATCACAGAAAAACCTCCATCTAATAAATCTTGAAAACAGGATATTCATGGCTGTCTGATACACAGTAACATAGTATTGTATCCTTATGAAATGAGAGCAGAACTGTTAGAAAAAGTAAACCAAAATGAAACATAAAAAAAGAATGATTTAGACCAAAATGACTAAAAAAGGAACACCAAATTATTTCGAAATTTAACTGTATTGGAACACCACAGTGAAGTGAAATAATTATTAAGTTATAGTTGAGTCATATTTATTACACATCGGCTTCACTTACGTAAGTGAAGCCAATGTGTAATAAATACGACTCATGTATAATTTAATAACCAAATTATTTGCTTACCTCCCTACTACTGCCAGTAGAACCCTATAGTATTAATTTGGGCTAAGATAAAGGGAAATTCGCAAAAGAAAGCACTACTTTTCACTAATAATTACGTAAAAAATGAAGCTAGTTACAGTAAAGCAACAAATACTTATTCAATTAATAAGAAAATTTACATCATTTTCTTCAAAGATAAGTGAAGTTTCTGTTACAAGGAATTATATTTGTGTAGTGTTGTACTACTTTCCACTTTGTGGATGTTGAAAATCTTATGTTTTTGACAGAGTGACAAAACAAGCTTGAGCTTCTTCTCTGGCACATTGTGAAAACCTGCAGGAAGAAGATTTTGATAAGCAAGTGGCTGTGATAACACTGTGAAAAATGTAATTATAAGTCTGTAAGAAACAGATTCTGAGCTATGTGTTGAGGAGGATGTTGAAGAAGAATGCGAACAGGATGATGAGCTTGCAACTAGTTTTAGTAAGTCATTGCAAGAAATACGGGAATATTCTTTCTATCAAATAAACATAACAGTGATTTTAGTTAATTGATGGAAATTAATCATTTCTCCACACTAGCCACATATAGGTTAAGATTTTTGATAGAGTCAACATGAAAAATTCAATGCCATAGCCGGGATTTGAACCATGGAATCTCCTGGGGAAATATACGAGTCAAATGGAGCATTTAGTGTCAGGACAGCACGTTGGCCATGGTAGCTCAAGGGTTAGAGCAACTGGACGGAAACAAGGAGATCCGTGGTTCAAATCCCGGCCATGGCATTGAATTTTTCATGTTGACTCTTTCTATAACAATTAATATTCTGAAATAATAGTTACAATGCTTTGCTGCATAAGTTTACATTCAGAGAATGTTATTTGTAACACAAGGAATTTTAACCTTATCTCCATGATGCCTTGTTTGCTGGGAATGCAGCACTTAACAGCAGTCAGCTGTTGCAAGTAAGCAAGCATTTGTTTAGCTTTGATGTGCTCCAAAACTGTGCATTGTATACCTCACTTTTGAGCAGATTTCATCTAAAATCGAACAAACTAATTAAAACTGTTTAAATATTAAGGAAATGAGGATGTTTACTAATATGGTCAGGATCTGATTCCATTTACAAATATGGCTGTAGCTGTTTCAAGGAATACCATGTTTTGAAAGTATAACAGTGTCAAGAAAGCATTTACTAATAAAAGTGAGAAAGAATAAATTCATAAGGATACATATTATGGAATCCCAATGACACTTTATAATAGCAAATTTTCATTTTTTTTTCCCGCAAAAGATAACCGAATAACTTTGATTTTGATATATGGTTCATATACAGCCACAACAAATAACGTGTATACATCTTGAATTTTGTGAATTTAATGCACCTAAGAAACGATGAAATAAGGATATAGTTTACTAGAGAAATAATTCAAATAAAATGTAAATCTAGTATAGTATTAATATTTGTTCTAAATTCCACAGAATTGATGCTTTCTAAAATTTGCTGTTGCACAGTTAAATCTTCTCAGAATGTAAATTCAATGTTTTATAAGACATTGAGTATCAATTCTGTTGTTGAACAGAATATATTGATATATTTTATTAGCAGCCTGATTGTTTTCCTAACTTCGCTCTGCTTACAAAATAAGAGATTATGTGACACTGCCTAAGAAATACCATTTCTTGTGGTCAGCATTGAGTTGATTAAAAAATAGCAAGAAGTTGATGGAAGATATACCATGGTATATGTGTCATTTGCAGGATTACAGATAATTAGGGTATTATACCTTCCACCTCTCCCTAGATGTCCAAGTTGACAACACTTTCACAGACTCTTTTAAATTTCAATAACATTTTCATCATTTTTGGTTAACTGTATTATACTCCTGAGGTTCTTCTAGAAAGTGAAAATCAGATGAAAAACATTTAATGTGTTTTGTACAGCATAATGCTGGTGAAGTGGAAGGGAAACCTGAAGTATTGTCATAAGTCTCAGCTATGGCATTAAATTTTTAAGGGAAACATTTATTCACTATATTAATTTATATTTACTTTTAATATATTTGCACTTTTTTGATTGCTAATTAAATAACAAATATATAACAACAGTATTAACAAACTTATTTACTCACCAAAATCTATCACACTTTCTTAGTTGTCTAAACTGGATGCCAATAATACAAGCAAATGTTGGTCCTACAAGACCTCCTTGCAATGGCCTTTCACTCATTCCACCTGGGAACAAATCTATGTCATCAACCGTGGCATATATGCGCTTCAGACGAGCTATTACTTCTGGTGGTATTTCTCGTGACAGGTCTTCAAATGTGTTTGCTCTCTTCAGATTGCAGAGAGCACGATAGTCGTTATAAGGGCGCACTCCATGGTCACGTCCTATCAGTAAAATAAATAATGTGTAAAATTATTCCTTCTCTTAATCAAGCTCTGAGCCCACTTATAATAAAATAGGGTATTTTTTTAACCTAGAATGTTTGACATTTTTAATAAGGAAAATAAAAGAACTGCTCAAATAAAATTTTGCCGTATTGCCTACTGAGCATTAGTGTAACTTGATAAATAAAGAAACAATAGTACAATCATGTGTACTGTTAAAAGAAAGGACTGTTATAGAACCTGGCTTCTATTCCTGACTGGATTTCAGAAAATGTATTTAATCAAGAATATTTCATGACATAGTAGTATATCTGAAACATGCCTACAACTAACTGCATAGGTACATGCTTGCATGTTTCAGCTTTCTGTTCACTAATATAACTGATATGTTTGCATTGTCTTTCACAGCCAGAATTAGAACTAAAACTAGGAGACCTCAGCCAAGAAGCCAAGGTTGCTGAAGGTTTCTTGTTTAGACATTCCTTTACACATCGCTATTATACTCCAAAAGAATTATCTAGATAACTAAATATACAATTATAAGTAACTTAGAGTTACTAATACAGTAAAGCACATAAAGAATTTTGAAATTAAGAATCCTAAATATACTGCTACAATACAAGAAGTAAGTATTTAATAACTTCATTACTCATAGAACTACTCTTTGCTAGAAGCTTGACTTATCTTGGGATTAAGCATTATAAGAGATTACCCAATAGGTAACACATTTCAGAGAAGTAAAATTTAAACAGAAAATCAAGACTGCATTGTTTTTGCTCAGTAGATGAATTCAAGGAGCTTTATAGTCTGAGTATGCTAAATTATAAGAAATGATTATTTATTTTATTTTTTATCCATTGTTTTATCTATTATATTACCTAATATCATTATTTGAATGTACATATTTATCTTACTTTGTAAGAGCTTGAATTTCCCACACTCAAAATACAATGAAATAAATTTGTACTTACATACCTACTGTCCTGGGAAACCTAACAGGTCTCCAAGGATGAATTGTAAGATGGATGAATTAATAAATAAATGGACAAAAAACAAACATAAAAAGAATGGTGCTCTAAACAACTTTTGGCTATTCAAGTTGTCTGAAATGTAATAAAAGTACCTAACATTGTTGGACAACAGGTAGACAAAGCATTTGATGCATGCCCAATGTTTTATTAGTATGGCTCACAGTGGCGGTTCATGACCGAAATGTTTGAGGAGCTTGCTTGAGTTTTGCTTGCTAAGTATTGACAACAATAATTTATTACACTTGTAAATTTTAAGAACAATTCTTTTCAAATTCTACCTCTACAACTCACGGAAATAGTGGTTCTCAAATTGTGATATATACCTCAGAAATAACTACAAGAAGCCCAACACAATCTTTGCCCAAAGCTGCATATTAATATGCATGCAACATATAAAAGGATTATTAAATTATAGATGATTCCTATTTATTACACATCAACTTCACTTACGTACATATATTGAGGACATGTTTTGCAATATATTGTTCACATCATCAGCTCTATTGCGACTAAAGCTTGATCCAGTGGTGTGGGTAGTTCTGGAGTTGCTGCTGCCATCTGTTGATTTTGTGATTAATTTAAATGTGGGGTTGTCTTGTGGTGGGATTTCGAAGTTCATTAGTTGGTTTTTATGTTTCTCTATGTATATTCTCTCCCATATACATAGAAAAACATAAAAACCAACTAATGAACTTCGAAATCCCGCCAGGAGACAACCCCACATTTAAATTCATCACAAAATCAACAAATGGCAGCAGCAACTCCAGAACTACCCACACCACTGGATCAAGCTTTAGTCGCATTAGAGATAATGATGATGCGAACAATAGTTCACGAAACATGGCCTCAATATAGGTACGTAAAGGAAGCTGATGTGTGATAAATATGACTCATCTATAATTTAATAATTGTGTCGCTTCACTGTGGTGTTCCAATACAGTTAAAGTTCGATATATAGAAGGATGTTATTAGAACATCATTCAAGCTCACTCAACTCCATATAAGCTGCCACCATACCAGTGTATCTTTTTTTTTCACCTATTCAGGCACATATAACTGAATATACACACATTAATTCCTGTATTTGGCATTTGTGCAGATTATCATGAATTGCACTTTTGACCAATTTATATCTTCTTTAATTTAATGAAATTTTCCATCACTCTTTCATCAAAATCCTGCATGTTACTGATATGGGCCTTATGTATTGACAGAATTGCTAAAGCATTGACTCTGTCATTTGTCATTGTATATCTTAAAAGCATTTTTATCCTTTTCAGACTGGAAAGGCAATGTTCAGGTTCAGCAGTCTCCTCGGCGTTTTATGACAATTTTCAAAGGTTTTGTGACTTCACTGAACACTGACAAAAGTTTATTTTTGTATATGAAATAAAAAAGTTTCAATGCTCCTTGAATGTTAAAGTCATTTTGTCTTTAAATTAGCTTCAACTCTGTGCACAGTTTTCCTAGCTGTAGAAAAGGATAGCATTGCATTACTCGTGTGAAAATTTCTTCTGGGAAACGTTCACAAAAATCCTTAAAAAAAAGTCATTACACAGCAAAGATGCAGATCCTAGATGTCCATTATAAGCAGATCTAACTGTGACAGTAGTTGTGATGACGTCACACACCTCCTTGGGTATCTCTAACCCTTGCATATTCCATACTTTTTCTTTACTTTGGCGGCTGTGGAAATTCCTTATTTAAGTTTTTGTGTACTTCATCAATATTCAATGTTTACTTTTCCATTTGTTGTTTAAATATAAGGATGTCATTCTGTAATGTTACACTGTATTTGCTCTTCTTTTGAAGTTGCTGGTACAAAATGTCTACATGAGGTACGATTTTGTGGAAAACTCTTAACCAAAAAATTAAATTTGGACCTTCAAGAGCTCTTATATAGCTACTAGCTTCATTTATTGTGGTTGTATTGGTGCAACTCTCTTCAATAATTTTGAAGCAATCTTCCAGGTTTTTTATGTTTTTGCATATAACATTGACCATACGAATGCTGTAATTCCAACCTGTTAAAGCAACTCTGGGCAATCTTGCTTGCACTACTGTTTCTAAAGTATCAGATCGCAAAGAGGAATTGGAAAAGAATGCTGGAATACCCAACAGATCTGAAAAGAATAGGCGTACCTGGGAATTAGGGTTAGTTGCCTTTTGTATGATTAAATTCATCCGGTGTGCACATCAATGGACAAAGTATGCATATGGGTATGTTTCCCTTATTTTGGCCTGTACTCCACCAGTCCTTCCACTCATAACACTAGCCCTGTCAAAGGTTTGGGCAATGAGCTTTTCTTTGGTATTTCCAAGAGGCGGGTAGATTTCATTCCTTATGCAGTCTGTCAGAGATTCCGCATTTCTTCCTTCATGGTTCACAAAAGCCCAATATAATAACCCAATATAAATTCCTCATATATGTAACGGAATACCAAAACCATCTGACAGTGATTTGAAACGTCAGTTGTCTCATCACACTGAATGGGAACAAACTCAGAAGCTCGTACCTGTTGTTCTATTTTCTCCCTATAGACTTTCAACATGCAGTCTAATAGACCATTCTGCACTGTTTTCAAAGTTCTAAATATTCATATAAAAATTATTTGTGGTTGGTTTATTGACACTCGTCACTTACTTTTTCATATATTTATGAGAGACTAGTTTCAAAGGCCCTGGCCTCCATTTTCAATCTCTTCCCAACTGGCAAATGTTGTTATCTGCTCTCTCTGGTGGTGGAACTATGAACTTTTTTGTCAAATTATCTGCTGGCGGGATTTCAAAGTTCATTACGCGATCCTTATTTTTCCAGATGAATATGTTCTCCCATGTTGTCAATCTATTTTGGTTTATCACTGCTTTTAATAATTTTGGATTTGGATCAATGTCATGGTTTTCATTCCAAAAATGAAATGCTACTGCTGACTTGTCTTCTTGTTTCAATCTGATGTTTCTAAAGTGTTCTTTGACTCTGGTTTTTAAATTTCTTTTTGTTTGACCTATGTAGCATTTTTCACAATTCTTGCAATTTATTTGGTATATTCCAGATTTGTTACCTGAAGGAATTTCATCTTTTGTTTTTGAATTTAGTAATTTTAAAATTGAGTATCTATTAGTAGGTGCCAAGATGATATTTTGTTCCTTGAATATCTTTTTAAATTTATTAAATGTTTTTGGATGATATGTGAATGAACTGAATATGCTGTTGCTTTCTTTTTCTTTAATAAATGTGGTTGTTTCCTTAATGGTTTTCTTTAGTTTAGATTTTCTAATTTTCTTCAACACCAAACTTTTGTTGTATCCGTTTTCTTCTGCTATGTGTATTATTGCTTTTTGTTCCTTGAAATATTCTTCTTTTTCCATGGGTATGTTGACTAGTCTGTGTGTAAGGCTGTTTATTATTGCATGTTTATGTGTAATTGGGTTGTGGCTATTATTTTTTATATAATTTTCTGAATGTGTTGGCTTCCTGTAAATTCCAAATTTTATTTTTGTATCATTCCTGATGATATTTAGATCCAAGAAAGGTAGTTGTCCATTGATTTCCTTTTCTATTGTGAATTTGATAGTCCTTTCTTGCAGATTGAGTAATTTTAATGCATCATCTAAATGTTTACTTGGTACAATTGCAAAGATGTCATCAACATATCTATACCAAACCTTGAAGATCAATGGGAAGGACTTTTTAATTTGTGTTTCAGATGCACTCATAAATAAGTTAGCCAAAAAAGGTGAAAGTGGATTGCCCATTGATAGTCCTGATTTCTGCTTGTAGTGTTTTCCATTAAAGCTAAAGAAGTTTTGTTCAATGCATATTTTTGTTAGAGAAATATATTCTTCTGCTTCTATTGCTTCCATATCAATTGTAGCTAGCCATTTTTTTAACACAGTCTGCAATTTTTCTGTTGGTATGCTTGGAAATAAAGATGTGACATCAAATGAAACCAGTCTGTCATTTTTGTCCAAATTTATATCTTTGATTTTTTCTACTAAATCTAAAGAGTTTCTTAAATTTGCACTTTCAAATTTTGGAAAACTATTAAATTTACTTAGTAACCATTTGGCCAAATTATATGTGGGGGCATTTATGCTACTAGTAATAGGTCTCATGCCTTTCCCTGTTTTATGAATTTTTGGCAGCCCATATACTCTTGGTAATGTTGGATTATCTACTTTAATTTTGTGCAATTCTTTTTTGTTGATTATTTTGCTCTCTTTTAGCGTTTTATTTGTGGTTTCAATGCAGTACTTTAATGGATTAGTTTCTACTTTTTGGTAATTACTGTCTTCTAACAAATCTTCCATCCTCTTTGTGTATTCTTCTTTTTCCAGAATTACTAGTTTATTTCCCTTGTCTGCTTTAGTATAAATAACCGGTTTCTTTTTAAGAGCTTTTATGATTTGGTTACTAAAATTCTTTTTCTTTTCATTTTTAATCTCTTCTACTATTTTGGAGCATTTGTTTTTTACTGTGTTTTTACTTTCTTCATTAAGTGTTTGTGTAGCAATTTGGATGTCAGCAATGTAATCTTCAATTTCGTTGGAATAATCTACACATGTCTTTAAACCTAGATTCAGCATATTCAGTTCTGTTTTTGTAAAATTTTGGTTTGATAGGTTTACCACATTGTTTAGATGATCTTTTAGGTTATGTTTGTCTTTTTGATATATCTTTTTAAAAGTGCCTGCTTTCTGGCATAAATTTTTTAATTTATTCTTTAACTTTGCTGTTAAAAAAAAAAAATTTATGCCAGAAAGCAGGCACTTTTAAAAAGATATATCAAAAAGACAAACATAACCTAAAAGATCATCTAAACAATGTGGTAAACCTATCAAACCAAAATTTTACAAAAACAGAACTGAATATGCTGAATCTAGGTTTAAAGACATGTGTAGATTATTCCAACCAAATTGAAGATTACATTGCTGACATCCAAATTGCTACACAAACACTTAATGAAGAAAGTAAAAACACAGTAAAAAACAAATGCTCCAAAATAGTAGAAGAGATTAAAAATGAAAAGAAAAAGAATTTTAGTAACCAAATCATAAAAGCTCTTAAAAAGAAACCGGTTATTTATACTAAAGCAGACAAGGGAAATAAACTAGTAATTCTGGAAAAAGAAGAATACACAAAGAGGATGGAAGATTTGTTAGAAGACAGTAATTACCAAAAAGTAGAAACTAATCCATTAAAGTACTGCATTGAAACCACAAATAAAACGCTAAAAGAGAGCAAAATAATCAACAAAAAAGAATTGCACAAAATTAAAGTAGATAATCCAACATTACCAAGAGTATATGGGCTGCCAAAAATTCATAAAACAGGGAAAGGCATGAGACCTATTACTAGTAGCATAAATGCCCCCACATATAATTTGGCCAAATGGTTACTAAGTAAATTTAATAGTTTTCCAAAATTTGAAAGTGCAAATTTAAGAAACTCTTTAGATTTAGTAGAAAAAATCAAAGATATAAATTTGGACAAAAATGACAGACTGGTTTCATTTGATGTCACATCTTTATTTCCAAGCATACCAACAGAAAAATTGCAGACTGTGTTAAAAAAATGGCTAGCTACAATTGATATGGAAGCAATAGAAGCAGAAGAATATATTTCTCTAACAAAAATATGCATTGAACAAAACTTCTTTAGCTTTAATGGAAAACACTACAAGCAGAAATCAGGACTATCAATGGGCAATCCACTTTCACCTTTTTTGGCTAACTTATTTATGAGTGCATTTGAAACACAAATTAAAAAGTCCTTCCCATTGATCTTCAAGGTTTGGTATAGATATGTTGATGACATCTTTGCAATTGTACCAAGTAAACATTTAGATGATGCATTAAAATTACTCAATCTGCAAGAAAGGACTATCAAATTCACAATAGAAAAGGAAATCAATGGACAACTACCTTTCTTGGATCTAAATATCATCAGGAATGATACAAAAATAAAATTTGGAATTTACAGGAAGCCAACACATTCAGAAAATTATATAAAAAATAATAGCCACAACCCAATTACACATAAACATGCAATAATAAACAGCCTTACACACAGACTAGTCAACATACCCATGGAAAAAGAAGAATATTTCAAGGAACAAAAAGCAATAATACACATAGCAGAAGAAAACGGATACAACAAAAGTTTGGTGTTGAAGAAAATTAGAAAATCTAAACTAAAGAAAACCATTAAGGAAACAACCACATTTATTAAAGAAAAAGAAAGCAACAGCATATTCAGTTCATTCACATATCATCCAAAAACATTTAATAAATTTAAAAAGATATTCAAGGAACAAAATATCATCTTGGCACCTACTAATAGATACTCAATTTTAAAATTACTAAATTCAAAAACAAAAGATGAAATTCCTTCAGGTAACAAATCTGGAATATACCAAATAAATTGCAAGAATTGTGAAAAATGCTACATAGGTCAAACAAAAAGAAATTTAAAAACCAGAGTCAAAGAACACTTTAGAAACATCAGATTGAAACAAGAAGACAAGTCAGCAGTAGCATTTCATTTTTGGAATGAAAACCATGACATTGATCCAAATCCAAAATTATTAAAAGCAGTGATAAACCAAAATAGATTGACAACATGGGAGAACATATTCATCTGGAAAAATAAGGATCGCGTAATGAACTTTGAAATCCCGCCAGCAGATAATTTGACAAAAAAGTTCATAGTTCCACCACCAGAGAGAGCAGATAACAACATTTGCCAGTTGGGAAGAGATTGAAAATGGAGGCCAGGGCCTTTGAAACTAGTCTCTCATAAATATATGAAAAAGTAAGTGACGAGTGTCAATAAACCAACCACAAATAATTTTTATATTAATTTTGACGTCACTGTTACTAAATTCCTCCAAACACACATTCTAAATATTCCTTCATCACTGTATCCAGTTCAGCTGTATAGTCAATGAGGCCCCTGTACACCCCTGGATTGGAAGAAGTAACAGATTGGTCATGTGCTCATAAAGTTAGTTCAAACTCAGCATAAAACTTCACACATGAAATAAGTCTTTCTAAAATATGTCTATTTTTACTCACTTAAATGTTATGTTTCTTAATATGTTCTTTAAACACGGAGTCAAGTCATGATGCAATTTTTGTTTTCCTAGGAGTGATATATGTATCACACTAATCATATGGTGCACTGAATGTTCATGTTTGTTTATTTTTTCTGTTAAATGTTTTATATTACTCACTCCCTTAACTGTCCACAAACAATTGACACATTTAGGAGCAAGCAAAATATATGGATAGGTGAAAAAGCAGTTGAGAATTTCGCAGCCACAGATCCAGTCACATTTCTTATACTAGACCTTAGAACTAAGGTGTCATTTGAACACCCGGTTTTCATTTTTCTTGGTTTTTAATTTTCCCATTAAGAATTCGGGCATTGGTCTACCCAAAGATTTCAATTGTACTTTTCCTTTAAGAGTCAACCTTGAAAATTGCTCTTCCATTAGTGAGTTTACAAAGTTATCCATCATTTTTTAGTCACTGAGTTTTATAAAGCCACCTGTAACACTCTGTTAATGTTCCTAACTCCACAAAGAACACTAAAATAAGAAACCTGTGCATTTCAGCACTATAAAACTACTCAGTGGACTGCTCTAGGCGTGAACAGAACCGCACCGGATGAGCACAGGGGCAAGTCCTTGCCCCACTCCCTTGCCACCTTCAGAATTGCATGCCTTCTGTTACGTGGAAATTCAGCAGGCCGGTGCTAATCCTAACGTGCTGAGCAGTATACTGTAGGTATGAAGACATCACTTTTACTATCTTAAGAAGCTTTCTCATATTTTAAAAATAAACTGTCCTTACTTGTCGAAAAGCCATGGTTCATTTATTTCTGTAAGATTTCTTTAAGGGGGGCACATGCCTTCATGCCCTTATGACAAACCGCCCCTGATGACTCATATCAACTATAAATAAATGTTCATTTTGTATGTACATAGTACCTTCTTTCATATGGGCACAATTTTTCTGCTTTCTGTGCAGGTCATTTTATACTTCATGTAAAAGTTTGCATTGCTTCATACACAGCATGCAAAAAAGACTTCTGTGCACCCAGAGATATTTGCTATATTATTTTTAAGTGGACTAAAACATAACAAAGCCAAGATGGGACACACTTTACCTTTTGTATGATACTTTTGATGAAAAACTCTGAGTTCAATTGTAATATCTACTTCAATTTCAAAAGCAATCTTTATTAAACTAACTTGAATTACCTCTCTGAATGTTAAGAGCAATTAGATCAACTCCAGAATGTGGAATATGTTTGTCTTCAAACAGATGATTAGTTATCTCCCCAGTAACAAACTGATCCATGTTCTCCATTGGAGTGGAAGCAAGTCCTCGTGTTATTTCATCTATCATTTGAACCTAAATAGGGTAAATAAATATATCAATAAATTAGAGTAACCTTAATATCTAAAATCTAAAACCTTAACATCATTTAAAGGACATTAACACAATGAACTTTTGTTATTTATAGACAGCTAGGTTTGAAATATAGACTCAATAATAATAAAAATGTTGTCTAACATTTTGAATATTCAACATAGTCAAATTATTTACTACTATGCACCTGGATTAACTATAATGGAGCAGGGAAAATACAACTACAAAACGAGGAGTATGTAAGATTTTGTATTCATTATATACTAAATATGTTATATACGTATGAAGTTGTATATGCTAGATATTGTAATAAGAAACAGGAAATAAACTAACTGCTACTATGCCGAGTAATTCCAAAATTAGAAGGAGATCATTATATGCAACTAACAACTTATTATTGGGATGCCAGACGGAGAATGGATAAAGACCAAGATCCAGAACATTAGCAAACAACAACAACATAGACAAATTGTATAAGTAATGAAACAAAACATATAATTCAGTGTGTAAGGACTATGATACAATGAAGTACAAAATAAATGGAACATTGGGTACTAGTTTGACTTAAAACATATAATGTTTCAGAAACTTACGATATATTTAAGCAGTTTTATAGTTCTTTATTAGTATCGTTTATCACATCCACTGGGATGCATTTTTTCTTGTTACTGCACATAATGTATAGTTATAACCAACTAATGAGCGAAGGACTAGCAAAGAGTTTGTTACTATCAAACCTTTTAATAATAATTGTTCTTTTACCCAAGCTGTGTGTGGGTGCTAAGGTGGAAGGTTGAATCAATTTTGAAAAATTCATTGCCCTGGCTGAGACTCTTAACTCCAGGTCTTTAGCTTTCCATATTAATGTACTATTGCCAAGCTAACATGGCAAGATAATGTGTATGAATTAGGTTATACTTGAATCAGGTATGAAAATTAAATGTACATACATGTATTTCACTATAGTTGCTTACTTGTAGAGCACTGGCACAAAAAGCTGAAGAACATTAGTTCAAGTCATCGCTCAGACTTCAATTACACTAAACATTCAAAGCCTGATTCAAACTCAACAATAATAAAACTTTTACTCTTAGCACCCTGGAAATACAAGTTCTGTTGCTGATTTTTTAAAATAATTGTCTGCTACAAAAGGAAAATTAGTGAGAGGAAGAGAAAGGGGATGAGGTAGAGAGATGGAGAGGCTTAAGAGAAAGTGAGAGAATGGGAAACAAGAGTGAAAGAAACGAATCACCACAATTTATATAAAGTGATTACAGCTGTAGATTCTCCTAGTATTTCATAACACTGTTGTGCTGCATTCTAAAATAGATCAATTTAAGTCATAAGTCTTGAATTAGTGTCATAATAGTTAACATATGACTGGAAAGAGAGATATATAAAACAAAAATTTGAGTATTTGAGTGCATTACTAACAGAGCACTGAAAACATATAAACTTAAATCAGTCAACACTAAAATTGGGTGGAGAAAAGTATATATAAGGTTGACTCATTTGCCTAATTTTAGTAACAATGGCACTCCACTTTCTGAAATACTTCTTTTTATTCTATATACAGTCAACACTACTCTTCATAATTTAAAATTAAAATAATAATCACACACAGAAAAATATAAATGCAAGAAATTTACTTTTCATCTTTGGGCTCATATAAATTTAAAAACAATTGTTACCCGATTGCCTCTTTTGGCTGCATGCAGATAACTTGCAGTTTAAAGTTTATATTTCATACAAATTAAACATGAAACAGGAGAAGTCTATTGTAGATCTGAATATTTTTGAAATAGAGATGATAAAGTTGATCCTAAATTGATCTATTATAACTATAAAAGAGCCCAAAAGTAATAAATTTTAATGTAATAAAAATGACACTAAGTTATTATAAGTGATTATAAGCAGTTAAACATTTTAACATATTCAAATTGTTGATTGATGACACTCTAATTTCACTTACTAAATCTTTACTCAGATCAGTTTTGAAGACATTGTCTCCATCATCAGTTGCATGCCCACTGCAGTCTGAAAAGAGATCCTCTACTTTATTGTCACTTGTACTGTTACATGGGGAATTTCATTACTTCTCTACAGGCATAATTTCAGATGTCATTACTCTCTGTGCATTTTTGGTGATGTGGATTTTTTCCGATATTTTTATTTCAACTGTTGTGACAGGTTTCAAAAGCATTATTTCCCATCTAATGTTGCATTCTGCTGACCAGAGCCACTGCAGAATTGTCTACTTCCTTAAGTTTTAAATTTATTTTATGTTCCTTTGATCTAATGTCTAGGTTCCTCTTGGTTTTTCCCTATTTTTCCTATCATACAAGGGGTGTTCAAATTAAAATGTACAAACAACCAAATTGGTTGCAATGTGAGTATACCACTTTGCAATAACATGGTAAGACATCAAGGGAAGCAAATACAGTATCCAACGTGGTTGTGCTCATGTGTGGACACCCATACTTGACATAGGATAGAAACAGGCAATTGTGTGTTTCGTCCAATTGAGGCTTCAGTGCAAGTGATGTTCATCATAGCATTTACCCAGAAAAATTGGACAATTGAGGGGCAGTGAGGTGTTGTCAGTTTTGTGATTGCAGAATAGCTTAAACCAGCCGATATTCATCTCCAGATGGTGGCCATATACACAAGTCAATGAGAAAGTGGCGTGCCCATTTTAATGAAGGCTGGGAGTGTTTGAATGATAATCCAAGACCTGGCCAGGCAAAGTTAGTAAACCAGGAAATGATCTGGTGAGAAAGGATAGATGCATCACAATGCAAATATTGACAATGATGGAGAGAGCCAGTGTTGAAACAGTAGATGATTGGGCTGGAGAGGTATGGTTATTGGAAGTTTTGCATGTGGTGAGTACTGAAGAAGCTCAGCAAAGAAGCACTGTAACACCTGTTCCGGTATCATAAAAACCCTGCTTTCCTGAGGTGGATCGTCACTGGTGATGAAAGCTGGTGCCATCACTTTGAGTCAGAGACAAAGCAGGACAGCATGTACTGGAAGCATGCGTTGTCCCTCCCCTTAAAACAATCAGAACTGTGACCTCAGAGGACAAGGTGATATTGACCATCGTTTTTAACTTCTGAGGTCCAATACTCACTGAATTCTTTGAGTACAAAAGAACCATTAACAGTAACGTGTACTGTGAGATACTACATAGTTTACGCAAGTTCATCAATAGCAAATGGCTTGGGCTGCTCAAGGAGGGAGTGATTCTGCTCCATGATAATGCACATACACACATTCCCCAGGGTCACACAAAGTGTACTGGCCAAGTTCATTTGGGAGTAGCTTGAGCATCTGCCCTACAGCCTGGACAAATCTATAATTTCCATCTGTTTGCTCTGCTATATAAAAAAATATCACCTCAAATGGAAGCACTTCATTTCAGTCAATAAACTGAAGAACACATGGAGGACTGGCTTGTTTCACAGAATTACCCAAAGCATTCTGGGAATAGGGAATTCTTCAGATTGTTAAACAGTGGGATAGTTGTGCTCATTGTGGGATAGCTGTTTAAAGACTTGAATTACAACCATAGTGTTGCTTCATACCTTTTCATTTGAACACCCCCGTTTAATACCAGTCTTCAATCAATCTGGTAAATCCCTGAATCCCTGACTTCTTTTAATGTTTGAAATAGTATCATCTAATGGATGATGCAGTAAATTTCTGAGGTTGTATGGAACCAATTTATGTCTTATTCAAAGAACAGTTTATATTGAATGTGATACACATTTTTGGCTGGACATACAAGTGCCAGTGCACATATAGCTGACAGTGGAGAAGCCTCTTTGAAATATATTCTGATTGAAAATTTAGTAAGTAAAGCAAAAGTGTCATAAATTCACTCACAATTTCCTAATGTTAGAAAAATTAACACAAAAAGACCAATTTTAAACTCTCATTAGCAATAAGGAGTGAATAAGGAAGGGGCAGATGTACATATTGAAAATAATCTAAAATATATTCAAAAATGGTTTAGTGCCAATATGTTAATATTGAGTAAGGAGAAAACAGCAGCTCTAAGCTTCTATAATAAAATGAGTGGAAGTCAATTGTATCCAAAATTAATGCTGGGACAAGACCAAATACATTACGTACAAACTATCAAATTTCTGGGACTAATACTAGATGAAAATTTAAATTGGGAAACTCACATAGAGGCATTGATGAAAAACCTTAGTAAAATGTGTTTCTTAATGAGAGCGATTACAGGCATGTCAAGCTTGAAAGTTCGGAGAATAGTGTACTTTTCATATATACACAGTTTGTTGGCATATGGTATAATTTTTTGGGGAAATTCTAAAGACAGTATAAAAGTATTCAGATACCAAAAGAAAATAATTAGAATCATAGCAGATGTCTCAAGCACAACTAGTTGTAAGCCATACTTCAGTAAATTAGGTATCTTACCACTGCCAAGTATATACATATATGAAACTCTTGTACATATGAAAGCAAGCCTAAGTTTATTGAAAACAAATTCTGAAATTCATATACTCAACACTAGAACAAAGAATAATTTATTTGTGAAGTCACACAAAACAAAGATGTATGAAAATAGTTTCACATATGCTGGCTTACATCTTTACAATAAGCTACCTGAATCTATAAAAAAGATTGAATCACATCAATTTAATAAATTGTTATTAAACTTCCTTAGAGCCAATAGCTTCTACAGCATGGATGAATTTTTAAATTTGTAAATATTTAGTTAGCTACCTTAATTATAAATATTGTACTTAGTTTTTAATTTGACATGTCCTATAACATGTACATGTTTTAATGGATGAACCAATAAATCAAATCAAATCAAATGAACACTCTTACCAAAATCTAAACATCAATAGAGCATATTAGCATTAGTTTTTGGACACTTTCCAACAATACGTAAGGATATGCACTTAAAAGTATATGCATAATATAGTTAGATATTTCAGCACTATTTGATTTAGTTTACCTCAGTATATTGCTAGATAAATTATCAAGATATGAAGGCAATAGGGTCGTCTCAAGGAATACACCAAACCAACATCCAGTAGTTGACAGCTGATGATGTTAGGAAGGTCCTAATCAACTGTGTTCTAGGTAAACACTAGCAATAAATGGAGTGTTGAGTACTAGTTTATCTCAAAATTATATTAATTTTGTGCTTCATTGTATCTTCATTGTATCATATTCTTACTCATTGGAATAAAATTGCATTCCTAATCCAGTCATATTTTGTAGTTCTCCCCACTAAGGGTAGTTCACTTTTCATATATCTCATCATATAATAATGTTAAATTAAAATTTAATTGCAGAAATATTAACAACAATTTTCTTTACAACCAAGAGTCTTGGTACCAATCAACTAGAACTAAGGCTCTAATGGGCATTCTTATCACTTCAATGCCAATTTATAGAACAATAATTTTCATCACTTATTCTGATGTATTGCACTTCTCAGAGCTAAAAAGTTATAATACTAGGTAGGCCCAAAATTCAAATGCTCACTGTTGCTGTCTATTAGAGCTTAATGAAGAACAAATGCTCACTGATACCATTCTTTTTTTTAAGTGCTTAATGTCCACTTTTACTACATGCAGCATCACAGGGGATGACATTGATGATACATGAAATGAAGATGGAGCACCAGTGGAATGAGAGGGTAGGGGAATCCAGAGCACCTGGAGGAAACTCACCCCTATGCCATTTTGTCCACCATAAATCTCACAGGTGGTCGCCTGGGATCGAACCCAAGACATTTTGGCGAGAATTGAGTGGTCTAACCACTCAGCCACAGCTAGATCTAAAAGGGTACTTACTGTCATCTGCTTTCTTTTAGGAGAGATTTTAACTATGTTTAAAAACATATAATTTAAGAGAAAATATCATTTAATAGATATTATGCTTGAAGCACAATTAACTTATATAACATGACATGGCATCTTGTCCAGTATTCAGACTTAGGATATTCATGAGCTGCGAAATAAGTGAACCCTTTCTACATGTAGGAATAAGAGAACTTGAACATAAACATAATAACATACATAAGACACACATACAAGACAGCAAAATTTAACAGATTTATAAAGGTAATTTTATTCATATTTAAAATGCTCTTATAGCTGTTCCTTAAATATAGCTTTTACCTGGTAGATCATATCTGGGTTAAAGAAGCCATCACGCAAAAGAATCGGAGGGTCTACAGGCTGATATGATGGATTAAGTCTTGGAATATGTGGTCTGAGCAAACTGTGACCAATTCTGAATGCTGCTGCAGCAAATTCATTCACAATGCTTGGATTGCAGTTTGGACTGTAACCTATAAAAAAGTTTAGTTTATAATGTCAAGGAAAACTACGATGTGAGTCAAATGAAAACGTTAAATATTTTTTTAAATATTATTTATTGTGCAGAAGTGGTATAAAGCTGTATCACGTTTAAACATAATCTGCCCCATGCTCAATGCAAGTCCTCCAGTGCTTACAAAGTGCATAAATGCCTTTAGAAAAAAGTTATTTTGGTAGTCTGCGCAACCACTCATGCACCGCGTGGCATACCTCTTCATTTGAACGGAACTTCTTTCCTCCATTGCATCTCTGAGTGGTCCAAACATATGGAAATCACTTGGGGCAAGGTCTGGTGAGTATGGTGGATCAGGAAGACACGCAAAATGCAGATCTGTGATTGTTGCAACTGTTGTATGGGCAGTGTTGGGCCTTACATTGTCATGTTGCAAAAGGACACCTGCTGACAGCAATCCACATTGCTTTGATTTGATTGCAGGCCGCAGATGATTTTTTAGGAGATCTGTGTATAATGCACTGGTGACAGTGGTCCCTCTAGGCATGTAATGCTCCAAAATGACGCCTTTTTCGTCCCAAAAGAGAGTCAGCATAACCTTCCCTGCTGATGGTTCTGTTCGAAACTTCTTTGGTTTTGGTGATGAAGGATGGCGCCATTCCTTGCTCACTCCCTTCATTTTCGGTTGGTGGAAGTGAACCCAGGCTTTGTCCCCAGCAACAATTCTTGCAAGGAAGCCATTACCTTCTCGCTCAAAGCGCCGAAGAAGTTCTTCACAAGCAGCAACACATTATTCTCTCATTTCAGGAGTCAGCTGCCGTTGCACCCATCTTACAGATATTTTGTGAAACTGGAGCACATCATGCACAATGTGGTGTGCTGACTATGAATAATCTGTAAGCATGCTGCAGTGTCGTTCAGTGTCACTTGGCGGTTTTCCTTCTCTATGGCTTCAACTGCTCCAATGTTATGTGGAGTCACAACTCATTGTACCTGACCTGGACGTAGAGCATCTTCCACTGAAATCACACATTTGCGAACTTCCTACTCCATTTGTAGACTTGCTGCTGTGACAAACATGCATCACCCTACCGAACCTTCATTCGTCAATGAATTTCAATAGGTTTCACACCTTCACTATGCAAAAAGCAAATAACAGAATGCTGTTCTTCTGTCGCAAGAGGGGCGGCCATCTTTATACTGATACTGCGATGGTATGTGTGCATCTGCACTATGCTGCCACCTACAGGCCATTCTGCATGGTGTTTATAGCACACTTACCAACTTACAGGATAACAGCGCAAAATTTTGATTTGTTATTACGAATTTAAGGTTTTCATTTGTCTCACCCTCGTATTATTTGATCAAGTATTCTTTGCAGAATAACTAACAATAAATAAAAAATAAAGCTAACAAAAGTGAAGCAAATTGTACAGATACACATAAGGTATTATTTTAAAAAACTCTTGATTTTACATAAAACGAGTGAACCACTGATATAATCTGTATAAATTAACCACTATTACTGAAGATGATTAGTAACTAACTCATACAGATAATACTATGTTAGTTATATGAATTCATAGGTCACTACAACAAATGGACTTGAAACATTATACATGTAGTTTTTTAAACAGATATTAAATAAAGTAGTATTTTCAGGCAGTTATAATTTAAAAATTGAATATACACAAACTGATAAAGATTCAATGCCATTAATTTTCAGCTTTCTATGTCAAAAAATTTTCCAGCTAAGCAGCTGGTCACCATTTGGGCAATAAATTATACTGTCTTTAGAAAAATTATGAAGCTAGTGGCGGTAAAGCAAATATAATTCACAAACTGTAATAAATAATGGTGACTAAAACTTCATTGTACTGTTTAATATATAATTAACTAAGATACATGACATGTTTGGCATTATTATTTATTATATTTAACTATACTTCCTTATTCACTGTTCTGCAATTGTTTCAAGTTGAACTCTCATTATACAATATTATAATTTAACTTTTTATTTTCTTATAAATAATTATACCTCCAGACCTCTGGCAATATTGTGCTATAAAGAATAACCAGGTTCTTAGGGATTACATAGGACCTTGACCTATGGAAAATCTTTTGTGCCTGCACCAATAAGAGAGCACACACAGGAAGGAAGGTTGGGGTGAGGGGAGACAGAGAGTGACATAACAGTAGAGGAAAGAGACCCTATTGTTTTACAGCTCATCCATCTTCTGATTTACCACTGATTTTAATGCTTGATGGTCCTGCAGTTGGAGCAGTTGGTATGATCCCTAATTAAGTAAAAGATGACATCCTATAAACTTTGTAATTTTTTTCAAGGAACAGTGCTGAAAGGAACTATTCTGCACATGGAAGAGAAGTTCTTGCAGTGTACTCTGCTGATAAGCAATTCCACTTCATGCTAGAAGTACGCATTTCCCTATTTGTATTCATTACAAATCTTTAACTTTCATGTTCATACAAAAGTCTGATAAAGCATCATCCCTAAAGTTCACCACATTGCTTTTATCTGGCAGTTCCATATCGATATTTGCTACAGCTGTAGCAACAATAATATTGTAAGTGATTTTTGATTGACAATTGTTTCCATTTCCATAACTCTAACTTTAACTATGGAACAAATCACTCAAGGTCAAAAAGAATTTACTGAACCTAGAATCTCATCTTCACTTGTGTTCCAGACAGTAAAACTACTATATGCTATGAACCTTAACTGCACATGTCCCAAGGAGATACTTCAACCATATGTACCTCAACAATACATGTAGGCGCAAGGTCTATCTGAAAGTCTGAAGACTCCGGTCTCTATCAGCCCGGGAGCGATGAAAAACTCTGGGATTCTTTGCTCACCAATAAAATAAAAAATATTAAAATCTGTTTACAACCTGACGCATCCTGGTATTAAAGCTTTCATCAAACTAATAAAAGCCAATTTTCTCTGGCCATCAAGAAACTGGGTATCAATATGCAGACCATGTCATAGGAGCAAAGCCTGAAAACACACCACCAGTAATTGGAAATACCCATAAAAAACACACTTGACACATTAATTTTGACTCAATTGGAGGTTTACAACCTTCACAAGACTTCTACTACCTGCTTAAGCTACTCCCTGTTTTATCCAATGAATAGAAGCTTTAACTCTTGCAGATATTACATTTGTTATTTTGGAGTGCCAGAAGCTATTACTGGTAACCATGGAATACGCTTTTAATACAACTTTGCAAATGTTACCACTAATCAGCCATGTCTCTTATTTAAAATAAAGAAAAGAAACATATCACCCTGTGAATAACTGAAAAATTGGACACTAGCATTACCATTTAAAATCCATTATGAAGACACACCTAGCCTATTATTAATGAATTTCAGTCATATATTATCCTAAAAATTGAAATCACACCATCAAAAATAATTTTTTGTTCGATGGTTATGCTATCTGGCAATTATTTTATGCTGAACATATGATCAAAGCTATCCCAAAGTTTGTTTTAGGCTAAAAAAACATTTGAGATTTTTCAAACCAAAAAGCCTAGTGAACATTATGATTTCAAGAGTGTTCATACACAGTATTGATGTCCAGTGAATTTGTTTTCATCTGACATGCTGCTACTAGATAAAATTGTTATAATCAGTACATGATGAACCATATACTATTTTGTCCCATAAGAAATGGAGACACCTTTAAGAAAACAAACAGTGAGTATTTACTGACTGCTGCTGACGAATTTTCCATCACCAAGTTTAAAAGTTCCATCATGTAACATTACTCCAGTTCTATCAGGTGTACCAGGCAACACTCTACCTAGAATATCAACAGGGCCTCAACCTCACAGAATACCAACCCAAACTACATGGTCCCCATTTTCTCTAAAAGATTGATGGATGTTGTCACAGGGGGAGAAGTATGTGGCTATGCCACACATAAGAACTACATATTAATATATTTACTGAGAGAAGGTAGGCTTTCACAGCTTTCTATATAACTGGAAGTTAGCATCTGACACAATGCAAATTTCTCCGAGGAGACTACGACCATGGCATTGAAGACGCCCACCATAGTTGTAGACAAAACATCAAGAAATTCTAACTCCAGCACACCATGGCATAACAGCCTGGAAATAACAACTTCCAGTTTTTCAGAAGGGAAGGAGTGACTGCTTCACACTTCCACAAGAGATTAACACCCATATGTAAGGAGACAGAGTCAAAGTACAAACTTGAAAGAAGCGTAGGGATAGTGAAGCACAAATTAGCACAAAAGTGAATCGAGAAGATATTGACACATTGCTTCACTCACACTGTTTATTCACAGGACATGTTTCAAGAGCTCTTGCTCTTATCATCAGCTGTTACTCGACTAGTGCAAACTGTAGAGGCTTCTTCTTTCTCCGTATCGTCGATAGATGGCGTGATGTACTTGTCAAAGATGTCTGGTGATGGGGTTTCAAAATTCATGACTCTATGACGATATTTGTTAATGAAGAGTTTTTCCCATACGGAAAGGTCTATGGGGTGATTAACGTATTTTATTAGAGATGTTTCTAAGTTGATGTCATGTCTAGTATTCAAAAAATGAAAAGCCACTGCTGATTTTTCTGTTTCACCATTTTTAATGTTTCTTATATGTTCTTTAGTTCTGATGTTAATATCTCTTTTTGTTTTTCCTATATAAATTTTAGGGCAAGTTTCACATTTGATCTCATAGATTCCTGGTTTTTTTTTTGGTAGTGATTGAATTTTTGGGAGGGCCTTTTAACAAGTTTTTGATATTAAACCTATTTTGAGGTGCAAGAACTATGTTGTGTTTTGAGAAGATTTTTTGGAATTTATTACCTATAGGCTGATGGGTGGAAGGTGAATTTTTTAAAAAAATTTCTCTCTTTTTCTCTTATAAGTTCTAGGGTGGTAGTTTCTTTTATTTTTTTTAGCTTTGTTGAGTCTGTTAACAGTTTTGTCTACTAAATTTGGGTTGAAACTGTTGGATATAGCTACCATTTTTATATGTAGTTATTCTCCTTGATAATCTTCTCTGTTTAGTAGAAAGTTGATCATCCGAAATATTAAACTGTTGAAAATGGCATGTTGGTGTTGTTTTGGGTTGAAATTGTTGTTCTTAATATAAATATCCGTGTGTGTTGGTTTCCTGTAAATACCAAAAGTGAGTTTGTTGTTCATTTTTTTTATCTTTATGTCCAAAACGGGAAGCACACCATCCTCTTCTGTTTCCAATGTAAATTTTATAGCTGGATTTTGTATATTAAAAAGTCTAAGACCATCTTGTATGAGTACTATTGCAAAAATGTCGCCAACATATCGATACCAAACTTTGAAATAATTTGGAAAAGTTTTTGTGATATGTGTTTCAAAAGCACTCATAAATAAATCTGCCAAGAAGGGAGACAATGGGTTGCCCATAGCTAGACCTGTTTTTTGTTTATAGATCTGTCCATTAAAGCTGAAAAAAATTTGTTTGATACAAATTTCTGTAAGTTGTGAAAGTTCTTCTATTTCTTCAGGTGTTACTTGTATTGATTCTAGCCATTTTTTGAGAAGGGGAATAAGCTCATTGGTAGGTATACTTGGATACAAAGAAATAACGTAAAAGGAAACTAAAGCATCTGTAGAGTTGATCTTTGTGCCCTTCAGGAGATTTAACAATTCAAACAAATTGAAACCCCACCACCAGACACCTTTGACAAGTACATCACGCCATCTATTGACGATACGGAGAAAGAAGAAGCCTCTACAATTTGCACAGCTGATGATAAGAGCAAAAGCTCTTGAAACATGTCCTTGAATAAACTGTGTGAGTGAAGCAATGTGTCAATATCTTCTCGATTCACTTTTTAGACAGGGTCAAGTTTTATGTCCTGTTTCATTGGGTACCAAAGTTCAAATAAAGCAGGAACTGTGCTGAAAAACCCAAAATCATGAGTATTAATAGCATGCAAGACAAAAATGCCCACCACATCACTAACTTGAAAATGAGGAACAAGCACATCACATTTAACAAACTAGAGAAGTCAAGAGCCCTACCACAGAGAATCCTCCACACCATCATCCAGAAGGGTTTAAAGATGAAGCAGGTAGTGCGCACAATAAGTGTTTCATACCCTTGCCAAAAGCATGGGAAGCAAAGCATGGGAAGATATGCCAGCTGAAGAAACACTACAGTGAAGATCCAGGGGAGTCTTTGAGCATCTAGTCACCATTGATGACTTATGGTTATTCCACAAGACTCCAGAAAATAAACTCAAATCTATGGAGTGGAAGTCACAGGAAGTCACAACCAAAATTATTTGTGCAAAAACAAATGGCATCAGGAAGAGATAAGTCTGCTGGATTGTATTTTTCAACAGTGATCAACAGTGATCAGTACTCAGTTGATACATTCAACAACACTGGCATAGAAAATGGAGCCATGGTGTTCTTCTCCAACACAACAATGCATGGTCACATGGTTATCATCAGACAATTGTCACCATGTATGAACTAGATTTTATTAGAGTGTAGATCTTCCATATTCACCAGATCTGGTTCCTAGCAACTATTTGCTATTTAACACAATGAAAGGGGCCATATGGAGTAAAAATTTAATCAATAACCAACTTCATGATGCTGCCCACCAGTGGCTCCAACATACCTCCAAAGAATGGTATGCTTTGCAAATACAAGAGTGACCAGAACAATGGTAAAAGTGCACAGACATTTTCGGGAAATAGCTGTAATATGATTTATATTCTTTTCTTCAGTAAATGGTTCCTGTGAACACAAAAAATTATAGTGCCAATCACTTTTAACATCACAAGTATCCTGAAAATCAGCCTTCTTAAGACAGCAAGATACTCAACTGAACTCTTAGTATGGGAAAGCATCCACATTTCTTAAAACAATAACTGAATTGAGAACTTCAAACTCCTGCCATTAGACCAGTTCAGCAAGTTCATATCAGCATCTCCAGGGTCCTCCACATAGATACAACTAGTCGGTTGTCAACTGATGATGGAAGCAAATGTTCCTGAAACATGGTCTGAATTTGCTCTTACAAAAGTAAGTGTGGCAGTGCAAACTACCCAATATTCAGTTAAAAGGATATAAGATATTACTGAAATATGTAAGCTATTATTTTCTTACAGTAGTGAAAATATAATTACAGCACTGTAT
>CM060948.1:202890673-202920673 GCA_030765055.1 Mantis religiosa
AGCCTTAGTATAAAGTTACCTGCTATGAAGCAATAACCTGAAGGAGCTTTACACTCTGGATGAACTGGAGATGTTGGTAATAGATCTTTTCCCTTAACAGGATGTCTAGTAGCATTTAAACGACCTCCATAGCTTCTGAGATCTCTCGCTTGGCATGAATGTTCCCCATATATTTGAGATGCATCCAGAAAAGCAGAATTCTGATTTATCTGTTCCCGGGCACCTGAAAATTCAAAATCTTTATAAGAATACATTTCTGTTTGCTGATGATGATGGTTTTCAAAATCGTCTCTAATGTTACAGACTTTATAAGTGTTAATATAGAAATACTCATAACAATAAAAGACATATTAGAACTTAAAATTTCACTTGCAATCAACTATTAAAAACAGGAATGTTTTTGGTATTTTTCCAGCCCCGTCACCGCCAATCAGCTGATGTTGGGCCTGGGATGTTCCCGAAAATGTTCCTGTTTTAATAGTTGACATGAGTGAACTTTTAAGTTTTACTGTACTACTCAATAAGTCTTTTATTATGAAATTAGCTTCACTTTTAACAGTGCTTTTAATCATAACAATTTTACTATGAAAAATTGTATTCAAAGTTATAGAGCTTTAATACATTAAGTGTAGGAGCTTATTTAACAACCTAAACATTTTAATTGTTCCAGGCATAAGAAAAGTACTGTATTAAACACACTTATAGTTTGAGAAATAATGATGACTATAGGACAACATTAAGGGGAACACTATACTAAAAATTAGGAAGGGAATTATTCAAATGGTTGCTAAATGAACAAACAAATGTAACTCTAATAAAAGTAATGATGAAAATCATAAAAAATACTTCATTGAATAGTCATTCTATAGTACTGAGGAATTTAAATATGGAAAAATGTATAACACTTTACTTGTTTATCATGTAAGTAATGTTGAATACTGATTTAACACATTAAATGTAATGTAGTGTAGTGTAATTAAATATAGTGAGGAACTGAAATATAAACATCATTAAGCTAGAATACAACCTTGATCCAATAGAAGATTTTAAAAAGAAAGAAAATTCATCTACAGAAACTAAAGCATATGCCCTTGAAGCTACAAGGGTGATTCTAGTACAAACAGTAATCTTTGTGTATCACAGAGTGAGGAATTCAGAGTTGAACAGTCGAGTGAGGGGTAGAGGGTCAGTCTGTTAGGAAGGCAGAACTAACTTGGTTAGCTACTCCACTAGGCTCATGTCAGTATAGCCATGAGTGAGCAGGAGCTTCCTTCCTCTGTTGTGCAATGCATAGGACTTTTCCGGCTGAGTGGCATTTTTTGGCCTTCACTGGGCAGGCTTCATCCTTTAGTTGCCACTGTTTATTCGCCATTTTGGATTCTGGAGTATAATGATGAACCCATGTCTCATCACATGCAAATAATGCACCTCAAAAAATCTCCCCCTTCTTGCCAGAATTGATTTAGATGTCTCTCACAGAACTCCAACCTGGCCTATTTTTGCTGCTCAGTTAACAACTTTGGAACCCATTAGGCATTAATTTTTCTAATAAGGGGTATGAGCACTACCAATACTGACACCCACTTCTGTTGCAATCTCTTGAACAGTGGAGTGGTGATCATCTTCAATAAGCTCTCAAACGGCATGGATGTTGTTACTTGTGAGATTTCACCTTGAGCGTCGAGTATGACTTTCATTTTCCACAAATCCACAGCCAACCTTAAATAGTCTGGTCAAAGTAAACACTTGATTCTAGGACTGTGTAATATCTCCAAACTGTGCCTTTAAACAAGTTGAAATTTCCAAAAGTTAAGTCCGTTTATTATAATGCATTATGCAACAGACAAAGGAACCTCCTGCTCACTCATGGCTGTACTGACACCAGAACCTAGTGCAGTAGCTAACCAAGCTAGACCCCCATTACTAACAGACTAACCTTCAAGCCCTCACTCTGCTGTAACACTCAGAACTGCTTACTACATGACACAGAACAATTACCATTGATATTTGAATCACCCATGTATAAATATAATATGATCAAATGATGAATGGATTCACATCTATACAGGGGCTGTCTTTACAACCAAGAAAATGGAAGAAGGAACAGGAGCTATCTGTAAATTCTTTTTAATCTATAAGCATATTGGAAATTATTTCACAAGCTTTGATGGAGAAATTGATGCAATTTATAGTTCCTTACAAAATCTATTCAGCTGGACAAATAAACTTCCCAACATAGTTTTCTTGTCGGATTCCAAAGCAGCAATTCAGGCTTTTATTTCAGTTGACTGTCTAAAATGGAAAAGATTAATGAAATCGAATGATATGATAAAACATATCCAAATCTTAAATAAATGTATAGTTTTCCAATGGATTCCATTCCACTGTGGAATTTCTGGGAATAAGCAAGCAGATATTTTGGCCAATAGGGGTTCCAAAATTGCTCAAACAAACTAAACAAAATATCCCTTATGAAACAGGTAAAAGTTTAATTAAAAGCATTTTCACAACCAATTATTGCAAATATCTTACTTCCTCTTATAAAATTAATTGGAAGGATTTCCAAAATAAACATAAAACAACTTCAGATCTACCTAGGAAATCAAACATTGTGATGTTCAGATTAATCACCAGTCATAACTGTCTGAATGGACTTTTGCTCAAGATTGGATTAATGACTTCCACAGTGCTTTTTATGTAGTAAAGATGACTTAATGAATATTAGAAGACAACTGAAACTCTTTTGAGGACATTTGTCTTCATCATCAGGTGCTAGGTTACTGTTTCTCTTTACAGCTGTGACCAAGTTTGCTTACTTGTGAAAAATTAGAGCATTTTATTGGAATGTTAGCTCCCATCCTTAGCTAACAATTGACTGTCTTTTTTAAGTTTGTTTTCATATTTCATTTCTTTAATGGATCTTCAATGCAGTGTATCAGTAATTTAAATCTAACATAAATTGGATATATTTTATTGCTGATTTAATGAAGTAATGTGAAGTTGTCGTTACATCTAAATAGCTCTATGTAAATTCTGCTCTGCTTTGTGCAATATAACTATCCTTGAAAATCAATTTGAGCTACTTCCAAAGGTTTTAACATCCTAATTTTTATTTGAAGATCTGAATCAAAAAATAAAAAGCCTACGTAAGCTTTATTATTAAACACTGTATCACTAAGATCCTGCCCGCCTCGGTAGTGTAGATGGTAACATGTTTGCCTCACGTTCAAGAGGTCCTGAGTTCGAATCTCGGTCAGGGTGAGTTACCTGAATAAGTTTTTTCTGGGTTTTCCCTTATGCTGAAAGATGAATGTCGGGTAACTCTAAGCTCCATGGACCCCGGGCGTATTGAGCATTATTTCACCCATTTCACTCATCGTCCGATATGACTAAATGTTGGAGGACGTAAATTTAAAAAAAAAAAAAAAAAAAAAAAAAAAAAAAAAAAAAAAAAAAAAAAAAAAAAAACTGAGATCTTAACAAATGATAAAATCTAAAGTTCAAAACATATAAAGCTATATGCATACCAAGTTGTAGCTGTCCTGGAAGTGACCTCATGAATGAAAAGCAAATTCTTTCTCCTGTTGAATGATTAACCTGAGGATAATGGTGGTCGCCATGAGGCACAGGAATGGGCATACATTCAGGATGGACAGTGCGAGGAGAATCACATCTTCGGCAGTCTGGGATTGAAGCAAAGAAGCCTGAAACAAAAATTGCATTGTTTTATTCACTTTTAGTTAGCTTAGTATTCAATACCAATACTTGGTGGAAGTATACTTTGAGGCTACCCAAACCAGAACATTTTTTTAGATAAACTTCTATGTGTATGTAAATATATGTATGATAAACAGAATAGCATATTTCAGAAACAAAGACCAAAAACTTGCCACAAGAAAAATATAGACCTTGTTAAAAGATACATTTTATGTAGAAGCACATTATCTGAACCACAAACCATTTCCTGGATATTCATTATTATTGTTTTGAATTTTCAAAAGTATTTTTCCTTTTATAAATACTAAGTCAACAAAATTTGTTTTTCATTTCATGCCAAAAGTGGATTTGCAAGCCAGTGTGTAGCAACCTATTTAAAGATTTGACTATCATGTCAATCTTGTATATCCCCATTGTACCTACATCAAAATTCTGTTGAAACCATTTCATAAAGATATAATTTTGAGTAATATCAAGTAGATAGCACAACAAACTGTAAGAATAATTTCTAGAAGAGAAAGTAAATGATAGTGGGTAAAGAGTATAACACATCATATTTTTAAAGTATGCACTTAGGAAATTATACTCACTAGAATGTTGCACTAAAATATAATGATTTTATATCTAGAACAGACTTAAAAGCTATGATTCTTTCTCTAAACATTCAACAACTATTCTTACAGATCCTTATTTTTTCTGATACATGTTAATTTTGATAAACATTTATGGAAATGCTTTTATGAAATATTTCCTTGCAGGTAGACTGGAATTAGTAGAAGAAAGTAGGCTTAAGCAATAATCAGTTCTTTAAGAGGTGGTTGCTATGTATTGTCTTTGAAATTTTGATCTCTTTGCACATGGCCAAAAGGTAAAAAACATAATAATAACAACTTCCTATTGGAGAAAATCCTAAGTATTTGAAAATTTAAACTAATAACAAGCAAACTCACATATATGGTTAAGTCAACAAACAAAACAAAAAGCAGATAAAAGCAGATGGATATAACCCAAGACAACACAAGCATGCTGTTATCAACAGTTTTATTTACAGGCTGGTTAATGTGCCTTTAAACAAGATGGAATATATCAGAGAGTACAATAATATCACATTGCAGAATACAGTGGATTCAGTGCTAAATTGGTCAAAAAGAAAATTGATAAAACAACAAAGATGCAAACAAGTAACTACTCTTTCCCCAATCAGCAATAAAACTTCATACAGAACATTTACATATCATCCCAGAGCTACACACCTTTTCCAAAAGGCCCCACAGAACAAATTTAGTGTACAACACCTTTTGAAATCATATAATACAAAGGAGATACCCACAGACAAAACATCAGGTGCGTACTGGATAAACTGCAAAGGCTGTGACAACTTTTACGTTGGAAAAACAAAAAGGAACTTGAACATTAGGCTTAAAGAGCATTTTAGGAACATCAGGAACAAAGAAGTAGATAAATCGTCGGTAGCGTACCATTTTTGGAAGGAGAATCATGCTATAGAACAAGAAATCCACTTATTAAAAAGTGTCCAAGGTCCAGCTGCATTAACCACAATGGAAAAAATTTTCATAAAGAAATATGAAAGAAATTTGTTTCATTTCGACCCTACCTTTAAAGAAAACACAAACTTCAGATTCATCAAGATACCGACAGAGACACACCTATTGCCTCCAATGAGTTCACCAAACCAACGTCCATTAGTCGACAACAGCTGATGGTGTTAGGAAGATTCTAAAAAAATGCATTCTATGTAAATACTAGCAATAAGCAGAGCATTGAGTATTAGTTCGACTCAAAATTATATTAAAACAAATGTATTTGACATCAGTTGTGAGCTTTACTGTGATTTATATTTTTGGGCAGTAAGATTTTGTCTATCTCTGAATATGTACATCCTATGGAAGTCTTTTATAATGAGTACTTCAGACGTCATTCCCAGGAAATTAAACATACACTTTTAATTTGTCCTAAAAATATTTTAAACATATGCTACTTTTATCAAACCGTTACAACTATTCCTGAAAAAGTCACAATTTTTAAACATATTTCAATGTAAAGGTAGTTTATAATGAGAGAATTTTGTTGAAAATCCTTGTCATATCCTGGAAAGATGCTGAACTTAAGCTCCAAATTTACAGAGTGGGATCAAGTAAGGAGAACTGGCAAAATGGTTGGGATAGGATAGGATAGATTCTTACGGAGCAGATTTGGCACTGTGACCAGTTTTAATCTATTATGCCCATGCCCCAGGTGGGGCATCCCCAGGAGGTAACATAGCAGACAGAAAGCGGCCAACTCAAGGAATCACGACAGCGTTGACCAGTTGGAAACCCCTGGTAAGCAATTATATATGTCAAGGCAATTTCTTATTGGAGAATCAACACCATCCTCTTTTGATATACCTAAAGGTTATTCAAATTTGTGTAAAACAATTTATTTCAGCTGATAGTTACCTTTGTAAGGCAACAATTCCAAGCTCAGAAAGTTTCTTACTAAATATACAAATATAAATCCTCCTAATGAGTTGACACTGCCAAAAAATTATTATACTCCAAATTTCTATTAGAAAACATTAACTCACAGAAGATCCATTTGTGAAAAAGAGAAAAACCAAGTTCACCTTTGGCAAAACTATCTATGCTAGTTTATAGGGATATTCAAAAATGGCAAAATTCTTCCTAGCCTGTAAAGAAATGATTACTGGAAATCATGTTGCTATAGTTAAGGCATTTAATGAAGCTTTGGAAACCTTATGACCAAATGATGTAAAATATGACGATATACCTACTACTTCTGCTTATGGACTCTGCAACATACACAAAGAAACCTGCCCAAGGTAGATGTAACTTGCATCTGGTAGATGCGAGGTAGATGTATATGTAACTTAATTCTCTGCATCAATTGCGTGAAGCAATCCAAGCTCTTTATCCTAATGTAAACAAGCTAGTCTCCAATGAGGAAAAAATGTTCACAAAAGTCCCATCATAAACTGATACTTTAAAAATATGAATCCTAATCTTCCATGCCTCCTGTACTAGCAGTCACATGTTGGAGTTCACATGTTGTTATACCTGGCTTATAGTTGCCATATATTATGCAGATAATTTTGGAGCATTTGTATCAGTAGTGAATTAATTGGACAAAGATGTTTGCTCAACTGAGGTTATCCAGAATTTAGAAGTCATGCTAATTTAAAATGTTACTTTGCCAAGCCCTCGTTTAGTGTGTTAAATTTTAGAAGGCGAATCATAAGCAAACTTGAAAATGTGCATGTTAGGGATATTCCCCTTTTTTCATATGCAATCGTATAATGTATAATGTAGAATATCGTATAATGTAGAATGTTCTTTTTCTCAATGTAATGCATTAATCAAAGATAACAGGCAAGGCTATGTGACATGCAGTCTGGAGATGATATCCGTTGTGCAGTACAACTCCAACAAGATGTTTAAATCTTATATTTAACTGCCTATGGTGAGTTCCAATGTTCACTGTTGTATAACCTAGATTTTTCCTTATGTTTTATTTTAATTTGTTTAAAATATTTTTCAACTTTTAGGACATATTTTTTAAATCATTTAGTGCATAAAACTCTCAACACACATAATAATAATGAAACCAATAAGTACAAACTGAAAATAGACTTAGTGAGTGAAATTATTACGAGTAAAAGCATTATTAAAAGTGAAACTAATTTCGTATCAAAAGACTTAGTGAGTTTCTTCAATAAGGCCAAGATGTAAGTAAATGCATAGCTAGTATTTGAGTTCAATATTATGTTAGTACACAAATTACAAACATATTTGATTTTGAAACTGATAAAAATGGGCAAATAACAAGTATTATGAACAGCCTTTGGGATGATATGTGGCAAATTTTATGGTACAAGATACAGTATGATCTGGGCCTGGGGCCGTGGTCTATTGGGCTCCTTCTTCTTCTTCCCAGACGTTTTTGTCTGTGACTATGGCAGACATCTTCAGCTGCAGTAGCAAGGTCGAAGTACTCTGGAAGAGGTTTCAACAGCAACAGTGCTATGATCATACCATATCTTATATTGACACTGGCCTTAGGACTTTAATGAAATTTTATGGTGACTAAAAATATTGAATATTATAAGATTTAAATGATAGCTCCTTACCTCTGTGTACAGGAGTGAAAGTGATGTCATGATCCACAAACTGAGCGAACTGCATCAACATAAGGCTGTAACGGTTGTGCAAGTTACTAATATCTGCATGTATCATTGTAGAAACTAGACGAGGTGATGGCAGAGAAGTTCCAGTCACAGAATTCAATCGTGGTTGAGATACACCTACAAATCAAAAAAGTTGTGCAGCATATAGTTTAGACATACCAACAACTGCTTCACATGATTTCTGTTAATTATGGAGCAGAATGTTGTTCATAACTTTCTCATTCAGCTTCTCTTTTATAAGGACTGAGGTACCCATATAACTAATAAAATGTTGTAATCTGTTTATTCTTTTATACTATGTCACTTCTGCTCCCTTCCAAGGTTAATGCCAATGACCTATTCTGAGGCTAATTCCATATCAGTTGTGTTGGTCACTCCATTGTCTTCTTGGTCATCCAATGTCTCTTGTTCCCTTAGGTTTATAAGACTTGCTCACCTAGGTAATACAAAGGGTGCATTCTCATTACATCTGCCTTCCATTCTTCATCAAATATATTTTTCTACCTCACACTCAAGAGGTACTGAGATTGAGTCTCAGTCAGGGTGAGTTACCTGGATAAGGCTTTTTCCAGGATTTTTTCTTATCCTAAAGAGAATGTTGGATAACCTTTAAGCTCTGTGGACCCTGGGCTAATTTGAACATCATTTCATCCGCTTCATTCATCGTCCAATATGACTTAATGTTGGAGAACGCAAATAAAGAAAGAAAAAAAAACAACTAAAATTTCAACTCCCAACTGCATTCTTATATCCTGGTTTCTAATTCTATCTCTTTTAGTCTTCTCATCCAAATAGTGTTTAAAGTGCATTTGTGCTGCTGCTAACCATCTTTTATCTTGACTCTCAACATCCAGATTTCACTCCAATATTTTAAGGTTGGCTTAGATACTACTTGTTTTACTTCCATTTTCATATTTCTTCCAAACTATTTGTTAATACATCCATTCTATTTTTTATAATCTACTGCGTTTGTTTGAACAAAAGAGAAGAACCAGTAAAAAATGAAGTGAAAGTGTCTTTGAAAAAAGATGTGGTTGTGATGGGGGATTCAATAATTAAACACGTGAATCTACGGCAAATGGCAGAAATCAAAGTGTTCAGAGGTATTAAGACAAATCAACTAGAAAATCAAATAGATCAGAAGAGGGTAGAGATTCAAAAAAATCCTGAAGTTATATACTTACACGTGGGTACAAATGATCTCAAACAAGCTACCTGTCCCGATGAGATTATAGAGGATTTATATGGAGCAGCTAAGTGTATTAAGTGTATATAAGCTAAAACATTAGTGATTATAAATGGCATAATCAAAAGAAGGGTTATTAGTATTAACTTTACAAAGAGTGTAAACCAAAATCTTCGTTGGATGCATGAGCAAGTGAAGTGTGTTTTTGTCAACATAGACAAGCAATTAACTTTAAAGAGAGTCGATTAATGACACTAAACAACACTTACTTTTAAAATTTTCCTGTACATGTTTCAGAGGCTTTGCCTCTATCCTCAGTATAATAATTTTGCATCCGGAAAAATTTAAAAGTAAGTGTTGTTTAGTGTCATTAATCGACTCTCTTTAAAGTTAATTTATCATAACAACACTGTTTTCAACACTTCCAAGAAAGGAATAGACAAGCAAATCGGAAGTGACTATATTAGTTGAGATGGGCTGCACTTAAACAGAAAAGGTTCTTCTATATTAGGAAGAATAATGAAAAGTGTAATTAATCTATGTAAAGTATAGGGAAACTAAGCACGTTATTATTATGGTTTGTATTTAAGGGCACTTAACTCAATTGTCATTAGCGTCCTTTCAAAAACTGTATTTCACTTTACTATCCTTCCTTTGACTTAACTTATCTTTAAAACTGAGCATGAGAAGTGCAAATAGCATATTAAACACTAATGACATAGGTGATTATAAAGTAGGTACACAAGTACAAGGAGGTAAGGTACAAGTTAGTGTTGACCTAACTTTACAAAATCATTTTAAATACAAAAAGCACATAGTAACCAAAGGTAAGTTTAAACAAAAAAATGTTTAAAATACTTCATTACAATATTCAAAGCATTGCAAACAAAACAGCTTTAAATGAACAAAATAGATTAACTATGCAATTAGATGTAATAATTCTTTCTGAACATGGACTTAAGATTGAAGAAATAAAGGTAAATAGTTATGAAAATTATACTTTAGATCCCTGTTTTTGCAGTAAAAACATAAAAGTGGCAGAGTTGTAATTTATGTTCGAAATGGATTAAAATATAAAGAAATTGACTGTAAAAATATAGTGTAGAAATGTGTCTTGAGTTAGCTGCAATTGAGGTTACTTTAGAATAGAAAAATCTTATAATTTTAGGGGTGTAATATCCGCCAATGGCAAACAAAAAAGATTTCTTTAAAATTTTAAAAGACTGTTTTTATAGCATAGTAAAAACTAAACATGTAATTGTGACTGGGGACATCAATATATGTGTACTTACAGAAAGTAAAAAGAAACATTTGTTAATAGAAGTACTAGAGAGAAACAGTATAACATTATATCGAGATTTAACTGTATTGGAACACCACAGTGAAGCGAAAAATTATTAATTTTTAGATGAGTCGTATTTTTTACACATCTGCTTCACTTTCGTACCTATTTTGAGGACATATTTCGCAAATCATCGTTTGCATCTACGGCTCTTATGCGACTAAAGCTTGATCCAGCGGTGTGGGTAATTCTGGGGTTGCTGCTGCCATCTGTTGATTTAGTGATGAACTTAAATGTGGGATTCTCTTCTGGCGGGATTTCAAAGTTCATTAGTTGGTTTTTATGTTTTTCTATGTATATTCTCTCCCATATGACAAGTTCACTATGTTTTTGTACGTATTTTAGTAATTCTGTGCTATCTTCAATTTCATGATTTTCAGACCAGAAATGAGCTGCTATTGCGGACTTATCAATATTTTTGTATCTGAAGTGCCTGAAGTGTTCTTTCTTTCTTTCTAGTGCCTATGTTTCTTTTTGTCCTCCCTGTGTAAATTTTTTCACAGTCTTTACACTTAATCTTGTAAATGCCTGACTTTTCCTCTGGTTTTATCTTATCAGTATTATTACTGTGAAGTAGTTTTTTAATGTTGTAATTGTTTTTTGGTGCCAATGTTATATTGTATTTCTTGAATATTTTTTGGAACTTTTTTGTGGCCCAGGGGTGGTAAGTAAATTTAGCAAATCTAATTTCTTGTTTTATTGGTGTGAGAGCTGTGATCTGTTTTAATCTCTTTTAAAGTTTGAATGATTTTAGTTTTTTATCTACAAGGTTTTTTCCATATCCATTTACTAAACATTTACTAAATAATTAAATATAAAGATCAAATATGCTCTTGAAAGCATAAAAAAGTAGATTGTATCTAAGATATATTTTAAAATGCTTAATTATAACAAAAACTACCCTGTAGTATAAAAAATACCCCAAAATGCAATAAAAACCCTAAAAAGTGCCCTATTCCACAAAATTAACAAACAAAAAATGTAAAATAATGGCCTAACAAATATTACATTAATGCGTTTTATGACGAAACACATTTATATATAACTCATTTATAATTTAGGCTTACCAAAAAGGATGCAGAGTCATCAGAATTCTAGCCCTAGTTATGACTTATCAGGCTTTTCAACAATTTTGAATTTGGGTCAAGGTTATGGTTTTCTTTCCAAAGATTGAAATGCTATTGACTTGTCTTCCTGTTTTAATTTGGTGTTTTTAAAATGTTCTTTGACTGGCTTTTAGGTTTCTTTTAGCTTGTACTATGTAGTATTTTTCACAATCCTTACAATTTATTTGATATATTCCAAATCTAATGATTGGTAGAAATGCATCCTTTATATTTGAATTTCATAATTTTATTAATATCTATTTATTGGTGATTATTTTGTTTTTATATTGCTAAATATTTTTGGGTGTTAGATGAATCCCATAAATGTACTGTTGCCATCTTTTCTCACAGAGAATATATTTGCTTCCTTTATGGTGTTCCTTGGCTTACCTTTTTTTGAATCTTCTTGAATACTGGGCTTTTATTGTATCCATTTTTTCTGGTATGTGGTTTTGTGATCCTTGTAGTGTTTTACTTGGTCCATGGGTATGCCACTAGTCTATGTGCAAGACTGTTTATTATTGGTCATTTAAATGTAACTGGGTTATAGCTGTAATTTTTTATTTAAGTTTCAGACTGCTTTGGCTTATTGTAAATTGCAAATTTTTGTATTGCTCTTGATGACATTTAGGTTCAAGAAATGGAGTTGTCCAATGTCTTCCTTTTCTTTTCTAAATTTGATAATCTTTTACTGTGCTTTGAGTAGTTTTAATGTATAATCTACATGTCTATTTGGAATTACTGCAAAGATGTCATATGATATCAGAACAAAGTGGCAGAAGCCATTTTTCTAATTTTTACTAAATTTCTCCAAACACCAGTTATCCATATAACACCTGCTTTCACTTCCCCATAATTAACTAGAGACAGAGATTTTTAAGCCCTAATGTTGGATTTACTGAATTCATGGGATGTGGGGTTTCTTATTTCACTGATCTACTTTTAGCAGTACATTTGTTTAATATGTAACATAAGATCTGTATTCACAGTTACATCATTCTTTGATTCAACTTTTATCACTAATTACCTTTTAAAAGATAACCAACAATATTATTAATGCTAAAGGAGTTCCACAACTACACTTAGAAGTTCTTTGACATTTCAAATTTCATTTTACTTATCTTTAATTGTTTTAATAAAAACATATCCTTATATCACAAAACGTTATTTAAAAAAAACTGTTGAAATCAAAAATAAATAAAACAAATTCTTATATATAAAAATTATTTGTGGTTGGTTTATTGACACTCGTCACTTACTTCTAAGTGACACTTACTTACGTCACTTACCTACTTCTTTATTTAAGTGACGAGTGTCAATAAACCAACCACAAATAATTTTTATATTAATTTTGACGTCACTGTTACTAAATTCCTCCAAACACACATCAAATTCTTATATATTTGCAAATAAAGAAACACATATCTTGAGTATACATAATCTCTCACATAAACATTGGTAGCGTTTATAAGGCAAACGTTTCCCTAAAATATGGGCTGAAGTTTATCCTTTTGTTTCAAAACAGCTTATGAGTTATGCTTTTCTTCTGTTAGCGGTTAGAGTACAAAATGATAGATGCATTCATTTTCAAAAATAAGCATATTTAAAGCATAATTATTTTGTTTTCAATGATAAAATATAAATATGAGACTAAAGTCAGAATTATAATTTAAAGAACTCTACAATAAACTACAAATGCAATTACTTGCAATTTACTGCCATTTAGTCTCCACTTAAACATTGATATCAGTTCAAATTATTTCCCTAAAAGTAAATAAATGTTATCTCTCTGTATAACACCATTTGATGTGCTATGAATTAATAAAATAAAAAATTCAAACATACCATTTTCATAAGCAGGAGGTAGAAGTCTTGCAAATGTTGATATGCTCTTGCCCATATTTGGATTCTTCAAATTATTGCATCTTCCAGTGATCGTCCTGTATGGTGAATGTGAATCACAAGGACCTTTATCTTCCTCAGAATCACATTCAGGTGAAGTAACTGGAGCAGTTATAAAAGAACTAATATCTACATTTTGCAGACCATCAGTGAAGTCATCATTCAGGGAATCTGTTGGGAATGTGAGAATGTTGTCCCGCCCAGAATCAAAAGCCTGCCTTCGTCCTCTTTTCAAATTATTGCTGTTAAAAAAAATAAAAAACTTCAACTTAGAGTAATGTGTAACAGCATAAAACGTTTTTTTTTTTTTTTTTTTTTTTTCAACAAATGTCTTTCATCACCAAGTAATACTTCAACATGATTGAATATAAATATTAAAAGCAGAAGCATTATTAACAGTGAAGTATTCTTCATATTTAAATTTGAATTTATGAGTCACTATGTTTACACTCAGTCTTCACTTACTTGAAATCCCGGCATTAAATGAAGTATTAAAACGCAGTGCCCCTAACACCAGATGGCAGAGTGATCGGAACTCCGTAGTAGTGGAAGAAGAGGAAGGTTCATCTAGTCACCAAACAGCTGATGATGAGATCGAATGATCTTGAAAACGTTTCAATTATACAACAACAAGTAAGTGAAGACTGAGTGTAAACATAGTGACTCATAAATTCAAATTTAAATATGATTGAATATATTACTTCTTGCTGTTAAGTGACCATGACACTTGTTCTGTTATGCTCAATTGCATAGAATTTCATGAAGAGAACTAAGTAAACTGAAAATATTCTACTTTTTCAGTTTTATGTGGTTCATTTTATGAACCAAACCATACTCAGAAATTACACGCTCTAATACTTATTTTTTAAATCAAAACATATACAACTTTACTTGAACTTTGCATTACTAGTAATAACAGAGAAACTCAACTTCTGCTTTCTTTATAGAACTTAATAATACTGATATCATTTTCTGTACTTATAACGTAAACTATACTTATAAATTTATTTTTAAATGATATGCTCACATAACATTCAAGTTTTAAAATCAGGTTTATAAAAGTAGTTGAAATATTGTATCAGCTTGTTCACAAGCATACAAATTCCAATTACAAATTCCATGTAATTATAGAGAAAATTTTGTAATATCAAAAAGTGTAACTTTGGGAAAATAAATATCCAAAACCTATGTATATATCTTTGGAGCTAGATGAATTTTTCATTGATGTATAACACCATAATCCCTTAAATATATAGTGACATATTCTGAAAAAAAATTTAGTTTAGGATCAAGATCAAAAAGCAGGATTAAATGCAAGTGTATGATATTTGGAGGAATTTAGTAACACTGATGTCCAAATTAATTTATAACTCTATTTGCAGTCAGTCTTATACACTATATCACTTAAATTTTAATATTTTGAGGGACTAGTTTCAGAATCTCTTGCTTACATTTTCAACCTTAAAGGCCTGACTGTCATCTGTCATTGCAAGTGGTCTTCTCTCTGATGGGGAAACTATAAACTTCTATATAAGGTTATCAACCGGTGGAATTTCAAAGTTTATTACTCAGTGCTTATATTTCCAAATCAAGATTCTTTCCCACATTGTCAGTTTGTTATAGTTTATCACATCCTTTGATAATTTTGGTTTTGAGTCAAAGTTATGGTTTTCATTCCAAAAGTGAAATGCTACTGCTGACTTATCTTTTTGTTTCAGTTTGATGTTTCTAATACATTTCTTGACTCTAGATGTTAGCTTTCTTTTAACTTGCCCTGTGCAGAATTTTTCATTCCTTAAAACTTATTTGGTATATTCCAGATCTAATTGATTGTTGAGATTGAAACTTTTGTTTTTTAATTTAAACATGTTAATATTGAGTATCTATTTATAGGTGCCAAGATGATTTTTTGCTCTCTAAAGGTCTTTTTGAATTTATTAAATGTTTTTGGTTGGTATCTGAATCCTATGCACAATCCACTTCCACCTTTTTTGGTAAATTTATTTAGGATCATTTGAAACACACATAAAAATGGCTTTCTGATGTATCTTCAAGGTTTGGTACAGAACCGCCACCAGAGGAGACCGATGACAAAATATTGCCAGCTACACCAATGAGAACCAGTCGATGTCCGGCTGAAGATAGAGGGAAGGCCTCTGAAACTAGTTCCGGGAAAATTTAAAAGTAAGTGTTGTTTAGTGTCATTAATCGACTCCCATTTAATTTAACAGAATAATAAATTTTGAAGTTCCACCAGTTGATATCTTGTTAAAGAAGTACATAGTTCCACCACCAGAGAGAAGACTGCACACAACAACAACAACAGATGACAGTTGGGGCTTTGAGGTTGAAAGTGGAAGTCATAGCTTCTGAAATTAGTGCCTCAAAATATTAAAATTGTAACAGTATTTTTGTTTAGTAATGTTCGAAGGAATAATAAATATATAAAAATGTATGTAGTTGTGTGATTGGCCGAAGTAGTAGTGGTATGACGTGGTGTGATGACGTGTAAGTGAATCGGCCAATCACAAAATAAAGTGGGAATTACTATGGGGACAAGAAAATCAATAATCTAAAAAAAAGTGAGAATCTTGTGTCTTGCTGGAGAACGAGGAAAGATGTTACGATGATTGTAATTGTAAAGGAAAATTAATAAGATTCAAAAAGTGTTATTCAATATTTATAATAGATAAAAGTGAATCGTAGTTCATATTATATAATTAAATAATATATTACAAAATTGGACTCATCTAAATTTTATTTTCACCAAAAATCCGCATCCACACCTGAGAAAAGATCTCACGACTCTCAGTAGATTAAAACTCGACTTGGATATTACAAAAAGTTGGCGTGCTTCTTATTAGTTGAAGATGAACGAAAATATAATCCCGTTACAAATGGCGCAGCAACGTGTGGGGCTCGAATAGGATAAAGAAGAGGAGATTAAAGCATCGTGCAGCTCCGTGGGAATTTAAAAGGAAAGAAGAAAGAAGAGAGAAGAAAGAAGAAAACGAGAACTGGTTTAAGTGAGTGAAGTTAAAAAAAAAAAAAAAAAAAAAAAAAAAAAAATAATAGTAGTAGTAGTAGATTTATGTTGTTAAGAAATCAGAAAATAGTTAAAAAGATGGCGAGTAGAAAAGAAATAATAGTGGAAGGAGAAGTTACTGATAGTGTAGGAATGAATAGGGAGGATGCAAGATTAAGCATAGATAATGAGTCAATGTTGGAAAGAATAACAAGAATGTTAAGTAATTTAGATTCTAAAATAGAACAAAATGCAAAGAATTTAGATTTTAGAATGAGAGATGTAAAATCAGAAATAGGAGATGTTAAATCTGAAATGAGTAATTTAGATTCTAAAATAGAACAAAATGCAAAGAATTTAGATTTTAGAATGAGAGATGTAAAATCAGAAATAGGAGATGTTAAATCTGAAATGAGTAATTTAGATTCTAGAATGAAAGATGTAAAATCAGAAATGAGTAATTTAGATTCTAAAATAGAACAAAATGTAAACGATTTAACTAAGAAAATGAATGATTTAGATGTAGGAGTAAGACAGGAACTAGCACAAAATGTGAGTAACTTAGAAATTAATTTATTACAGAAGCTAAAACAGGAATTAAAATCTGAAATTTCACAGGAGATTAGAGAAGGGAGAAAAGAGTGTAGGGATAATATGGAAAGGCTCATGCAGATCATAGAGATTAATAAGGATGAGAATAGAAAGGAAGTCAATGAGTTGAGAGAGATAATTCAGGAAACTAGGTTAGGTCAGGACATTGTGAAACAAGAAATAAGAATGGAATTAAACAAAGAGTTAGAAACATTTAGGATACAACAGGCAGAAATAACACAAAAACAAAGAGAAGAATTAGGAGATAAAGTAGAACAAAGAATCAATGTAATTTGTTCTGAAATGCAATTACAACATGATGAAAGTAAGATACACCAAGAGGAAATAAAGTTACAAATTGATGAGATAAGTAAAGCAAAAGAAGAAGTAATTTTGCAAATTAAAGAGGTAAAAAACATTTTGAAAAAGAAAAGGATAACTTATGAAAATTGACACAAGTTGTAATTGCATTACAGGCTAGAAAAGTAAATAACGGGAAAGAAATGTCTAGAATTACAAATATAAACGATTGTGACTTACCAGGTGAATTAAGCAATCAACAGAAGTCTAGTGATGTAGTAAGTGAATGTAGTGATTTTGTGAGTCCAGATAATGATATTAATTATCACAGAAACACACAGAACATGTCCTCACACACACAACTCCACAGTCTAGGTCAAAATGAATGTGTACATTATTCACTAAATGATATTAGTCCACCAAGTTTTGATGAGGAATCAGGTGATAATCCAAAAGTATTTCTTAGGGAATTGGAAGAATATTTCCGTATTAAGAGAATTCCCAATGAATTTCGGATGGTAATAGTAAAACGCTGTTTGAAGAAAAATGCTCTTGAGTGGTTAAGGTTAACTTTGGCTTCACATGAAACATACAGTACTTTCAGAAATCTGTTTATAAATAGATTTTGGGGACCTGAGAGACAAAGAAGAATAAAAGTTGAGTTAGCAACGGGTAGGTTTGAGTTTAAAAAAGGGATTTCTATGACTGAATATTTCTTAAAATTAGCAAACAAAAGTAAGTTGATCAATCCCGAAATTTCTGAGACAGAAATTGTCAACATGCTAATACGTCATTATCCACCACATATCAGAAATCATTTAATTGTGGCTAAGCCTATCGATTTCTCTGATATGATTGAATTATTATCCGAATTTGAAGCACATAACCTCATTAATGATACTACATCCTGTGATGGTAACTATAATAACGTCCATATTGAGCGAGGAAGAAATCGACAGGAATCACAACCTACAAATAATAGGAATAATAGGACGAGTTTAAATTGGGGCGGGGCACCCGTGAGAAATCAAAGATTTGAAGGAAGAGGTTATGATCCTAGACGAACTTATGAATCTGTAATTCCCGGAACAGGAAGTGGAGTTCAAAATAATGTGCAAAGGAATTATCATAACAATCAGTCGACGAGAATTGGAAGAAATGATCAAATAAACCATGTAAGATTTTATCGAGGAAATAATCAGCGAATAAGTAATTTTAATAGGGGTAGAGGTACTAGTTTATTTAGTGCAAATCAAAGAGATTTTAGGGGTGTGAGATTTGAAAGAAGTAATCAAAATGAGAGTCGAAAATACACAAAGCACAGAGAATGATGTGAGTATAAACGATAGCACCAACCTAACCAACAATGAAAGTAATAATCAGAGGGAGATGGAAAACTAAAAACCAAATCATTTTGTGCTCTGGAAAGTGGTTCGGTGAGGATGACACAGGGCGAATTGAAAGTTGAAGATAACGGAAATAAGCTCACTCTCTTGCAGAAAAATAAGGAATTAGTTAACCCACCTCAGATAATTATCTACCTATGGGATAAAGAATATACAGCCTTGATTGATACTGGAGCCAGTTCTACTGTGATAAGTGAGGAATTGTTTAAAAATCTGTTAGCTAACTATAAAGTGGAATATTTAAATGTGTGTAACGTTTACTGCAGTACTGCAATTGGGAAGAAAAAGGATAGGATTAAATATCAAGTATTAATTAAGGGCCGAATAGGTGAATGGAATTTCAATTTCATTGCGTTGGTAATTCCACATTTGGCAAGAGATGTAATTGTGGGTAATGATTTATTATATAAATGGCAAAGTGTATTGAATTTCGAAATGCATGAAATGAATTTATTAGTAATAAAATTATTGGAAGAAGATGGAAGAAAAGAAGAGAACAGGGATAATATAAATAATGAAAGGTTTTTTGTGGAAGATATACTCTTGCAAGAAAATGGTAATATTGAATACGATGAAAATGAAAATTGTGGGAAGAATTTAATTATTGATGGATTGCAAAATAATGTAACTGACCTTGAAAAGCATTGTTGCCAATTATATACAATACAAGATAAGAACGGCGGAAGCCAAGTGGAGGAAGAAATAGAATTCCAGAGAATATTACAAGTAAAGTTAGAAAACACATACAATTTAGACCAAGCGAGAAAAGAACAGTTGAAATTGTGTATATTAAAGAATAGAAAAGCCTTTAGTTCAAAACCTGGACTGTGTAACAAATACACACACACACATTTAAAGTGAATGATACTGATCCCTATACACATAAAAGCCTTGACAGTAATTGAAACAATATTGAATATATACTATGTGTGTGTTAAATAATAACAAAAATAAAACATTGTTAAACATCAATATATTGTTGTATTTTAATTAATGTTAATTTATTGTTGTTAAATGTTCATTTATTATATTTCATCTAATGTATGTATATTATTATATTTTATGTATGTTGTATTGGTGTTGTGTAATATTGGTGTAAACGAAATTGTTAATTGGGGCTGTTCTTCGAAATATATGGAAACAGATTGTTAATTCCTTTGTTTGGTTATTTTCCATATATTTCGAAGAGGGGCATTTGTAACAGTATTTTTGTTTAGTAATGTTCGAAGGAATAATAAATATATAAAAATGTATGTAGTTGTGTGATTGGCCGAAGTAGTAGTGGTATGACGTGGTGTGATGACGTGTAAGTGAATCGGCCAATCACAAAATAAAGTGGGAATTACTATGGGGACAAGAAAATCAATAATCTAAAAAAAAGTGAGAATCTTGTGTCTTGCTGGAGAACGAGGAAAGATGTTACGATGATTGTAATTGTAAAGGAAAATTAATAAGATTCAAAAAGTGTTATTCAATATTTATAATAGATAAAAGTGAATCGTAGTTCATATTATATAATTAAATAATATATTACAAAATTGGACTCATCTAAATTTTATTTTCACCAAAAATCCGCATCCACACCTGAGAAAAGATCTCACGACTCTCAGTAGATTAAAACTCGACTTGGATATTACAAAAAGTTGGCGTGCTTCTTATTAGTTGAAGATGAACGAAAGTAAAATCCCGTTACAAAATATAAGTGACGTAGTGTAAAAAACTGACCACAAATAGAGTTATGAATCAAATGCTGGATATCTTATCACAAAGTTTGGATATATATTTGCTCAAATGACCAGCTACTCCAATTTTTAGGAAAAGTAAAATAAAAGGCCTTTATGACTAAACATATATTTTGCAACATGGTTAGATTCCATTCCCAGTATTTCACAGCCAGGACTCTATAATAAGCATATTTCTAGATGGTTTTGCGAAGAAAAAAGTTATATGTTCTTCCCTCATTGAGTACAACAAAGTTTCACTTCACAAGCTAACTGAGGGAATGCATTTGAATCATAAGTATTAGATCGTCTCATAAGTCAGTTTTTTTTTGTTTTAGTGTTTTGGAAAATTTATTGGATTTCTTTGGTTTGGCAATGCTACCACGATGCAATGGCTAGTGTCACATATATTGCAAGCATTTATCAGTCTTCAGTTGTTAATAAACAATCACAAAATGAGATAACAAAGTTGAACTTAGAGTCCTTCTAAACATTACTAGAAACAAGATTATAAAACGCTACCGCAGCTCGAAGAATGTGTGAAGTGGAAGGAGAAGGTGTCTTTAGTGAGCATTTAGCACAATGATGATTCCAATGTTTCAACAATACAGATGAAAGTACTAAAGATTTATCACATTCTGGAAGACCTAAAGGAATATTGAGGATACATGCCAAGTCATGCAAGAAAATTTGCAGAAAGTACCTGTAGGCTTTCAGAAGAACTTGGTGCATCAAAAGATACCAATGATCGCCACATAAGGTCACTTGGAAAATCATACAGAAGCTGTAGATCTGTACCTCATGAAGTGACACCTCAACAGGCTGAATGCAGAGTAGATATCTGTTGTCAGCTTATCCGTAATCTCATGGATGATAGACTTGTCAGAAGAATTGTCATTTGTGATGAAAAATGGCTATATTACCGAAACCCTGATGCCTCGAAACAGTGGCTCGATCCCAGTCAACCTAACAAAGTCATTGTTTAAAAAAATCATTTTGGTTCCAAAGTAATGTGTGTCTGGTGGAATTATGAAGGTGTGATTTACTGGAAGTTTATTCCAAATGGGCGGGCAATTGATGCAGGTCATTATTCTCAACAACTGGAGCGAGTTTATGAAATTTTGAGATAGAGATACCCAGCATTAGTTAACCGAAATAGAGTTCTGATGCAACAGGACAATCCAACACCCCATACTGCATGACCAACCATGGAAAAGTTATAGGAACTGACAGGAATCAAACTGATAGCACACACCCCATACAGCCCTGATCTCGCACCATCAGATTATCATCTTTTCCAATCCATGCTCCATTTTCTACATGGAAGAAATTTTGACAACACTGAAGCAGTTGAAGTGGGTGTCACAGAATTATTTGCATAAAAAACCAGAAAACCATTGTGGGATAATCAACCTCACTGAATGATGGCTCAAGTCCATAGAATCTAATGGTCTATACTTTGAAAATTGTTAATTGCTTGTCAGAATACTTTTCAAATAATTGTTTTTCTTAAAAAAAGACATTACTTATGAGACAGTATCTATAGACAGAAGCTGGGCAGTAGAAAACATACCTATACTTTTTTTTTTGTAATTTACGTCCTCCAACGTGAAGTCACATTGGACGTTGAATGAAATGGGTGATATGATGCTCAAATGAGCCCGGGATCCATGAAGCTTAGAGTTACCCGACATTCATCTCTAAGGATAAGGGAAAACCCCGGGAAAAACATTATCCAGGTAACTCACCCAGACTGAGACTTGAACTCGAGACCTCTTGAATGCGAGGCAGACACGCTACCATCTACACTATCGAGGCAGGCAAAAAACATATACTGAGCCTCTATATACTTTGTGGCTAAGTATAGAACAAAATAATAAACAGCTGTTAATAACTGAAGTACCATGTATCACTATCAACTCAAGTTGAATTCCAGAGCAGAGCAAAACTGCATCAGGAGCATGGACCTGTTTACAACAGTAGTGCGGAATCATATCTCCACATGCCCAGTGGAAGAATGCTGTAGAGATGGTTCTTCATTAATTTAATCTCTTGTTATACTGAATATTCAGTACAGATGATTTTACATTCTTTTAGAACTTAATACCACTAAACTGTAACAGTTTCCTTCATTTTCACTTGCACTAATAATTAGCAGTTCAGAGACCCTATGTCCTCTTACAGCAATGCTTTAATGTCCATAAAACATGACTATTTCTACAATTGAAGTAAGTTTCTGTCTGTTTTCTAACAATAAAAATTCATTCTTGTGTATGCTCTCAAGACTTTCCAAGATATTCAGAATTTAGTTATTAGTCACACATAGAAAGTCATCTGCTGTTTTGTTATGCTTATGATACTGAGTTTGTTCATGACAGTGAAAACATTCAAGAGTATATCAAAGGATTGTGACACCATATCTCCTAGCTTTCATTTCCCCATGCTCCCTTATGAAATAAAATGAAACACAACAAACAATTTTAAACGATTAGACCAATTTCTCTAAAAATGCATTAATTTCAGTACTGGAAACACAGTTTTCATTCTAGAGTTCAGGTCCCTCAATAACTTCACCAACATTACTGCCTGCCTGCCTGCTCGCCTGCCTGCCCGCCTTCCCGCCCGCCCGCCCGCACGCCTTCCCGCCCGCCAGCCCGCCTGCCTGCCTGCCTATGTCAAGCCTATGTCTATTTACATACATACCTAAATGAGTTGCCAGTGAATGATAAACATACACAGAAAACAAATTAAGTGCTCAGCATTAGGTAGCATGAATATAAATTTGACTTGCAATGACTGACTCAGCCGACTGATATATATATATATATATATATATATATATATATATATATATATATATATATATATATATATTGATATCTACCTTTTTAAGGAGTTCATTATCTCTTCAGAAACATATTCAAGGAGAAGTGACGTGTTTGCTAAAGCCAGTGCTTGTTGATTTGCTTTGCTAAAAGCAGCAGCTGTTCCAATAGGAGATTTAGGATCCACACCTCCATCTGCCAAAATAAAATACAGTATCAGTGACATGATGTAATGTTCATTACCATGTAGGTTTATAAACACAAGAGAAGTGCTATCAGAGATGTATTGTTTCCTCAGCAATAAATATTTTAATATATAAAGACCTGAATACACTTTATGCTTATCTCTCAATAATGTTTTAAAGATATAAAACCTTAAAAGTAATTCATTCCACAAATATATTGCCTGCTTTTATCCACCATAAAAATACAATAACTAAACTAAAGCAAACAAAGGTTAGTTCAAATGCCTAACCAAGAGGAATTATGCTTCTATAGACTTACAACTATAACTACACATATGCACACACACATTGCACACACATATGTATGCATGCATGCAATAATGAGGAAGTACATACAAAACAAAATGCTGAGTATAGTAACCCCTATATCACAAATGGTTAGTGTAAAACACAATCAAAACACATTCCAGAATGTATCCAGATCAACCTACAACATAAGGGAAATAGAAGAAAGTGACATAGACTTAGCACTAATACAACAAAATGGCAGGAATTCCTAAAATATATAGAATATCACAGAAAGGGTAAGAAGCAGAGTAGCAATTATTATAAATAATAAACAAGTCGATGCCCTATTAATAAAGCAGGCATCAAATGCAGACACAGTAGTACTACAGATTAGATACAGAAAATCAAGATTATATTTATCCAGTATGTATTTAAATACAAATGGAAATATAAATGATGATCTGCATAAAGTAGAAGAAATTATAGGCTTTATAAAAGGAAATGGAACAGGACTACTGATAGCCATGGACAGTAATGCTAGGTCCACAACATGGCATGTTCGCCTGACAAATGCACGAGGAAGAACACTGGAGGAATCCATAATAAATAAACAGCTATATATTATGAATCAAGAAAATGAAGCCACCACCTTTGACAATGGAAAAGAAAGAAGTAACATTGATGTTACCATTACTAATACGGAGCTACTCATAAGTATTAAGGACTGGACCATTAGTACTGAAGAAAGCTGTTATGACCACAAGTACATAACAATGTTCGAGATCTTCTCAGGAAACAAGTCAGGTGAGAAGACTATTAGAAATTGATGTTTTGGGGGCATACATCTCTCCCATCATATGGATATTTTAAGAAATTTTATAGCCACAAAATGTATAACTAGATATAACACAAATATCAACAAAGACAAAACACTACCAATATGCGCATCATTGAACAAAAGACTGTTTTCAGTCAATTAAATGCCAGGTCAGGATATGGCGGGAGTATAGAAAATTAATTTAGTCAAAGAAACGTAACTACTTAATTTGATGATCAATCTTTATAGATCTGTGCTTCTTAAGCCAACAGATTTCCATTTTTAAGTTCGGTTTCCAAGAGGAGCTGAACTGAAATCCAGCATCATGATTAAGCATGCTCCTCTCGGAGGAAATGGCAGAAGCCTCCTTAGCTCTCCACTCCCAGTAACTCAGCTTGTTTTCTAAGAGGATTTCAAACATATTCGTCGCCAGGAAGCTTCAGGTCTTATTTTACATAACAAATAATATAGTACAGGACAATTCACATTCCAACAAGGCATCACTCCATACATAGAGAATACAAAAAGAAAAAATGGAAGTTTTTCATAAGTTATAAGAGAGGAGATGAACACTAATTCTAGTGAAGAAGAAAATGGAAACTTTATATTGAACTGGAAAATAAGAGGAGGCATAAAGCCGATATCGAAATAGTAGTAGATATACTACAACACTCGTTAAAAGAAGCTAGCAAGAAAACATTTGGAGTATATAGATCAGCGAAAACAGCAAAAGGAATAAAGCAAACTCCATATTGGGCAGATGAATTAAAAATAATGAGAAAAAAGGTCAACACCCTGAGAAGACATTTCCAGAAAATAAAAGTAAATGAGGAACTAACAGAACAATATAAAATACAATATAGAGAATGAAAAAGATAATATAAGTAAAAAAAAAGAAAAAAAGAAGATAAACTCATGGAACCAGTCCTGAAGTGTGATGGCATCAACGAACCCTGGAGTGAAGAATATAAGCTGGCTTCTGGGAATATAAAAGAACCAATACTAACGGCATTATAGAAATTGGATGGAACCTTAACCACCAATATTGATGAAATGCTGAATTGTATGCTAGAGCAATTAATATCAGAAGATGACAAAGCTAATGGCACTGAATATCATAAACAGATAAGGAAAATAGCTACAGAACCAATAAGTACAAAGGATGATTTAGAATTTACCCAAGACGAAGCTAAAGGAGTGATAGATTTTATAGAAAGATGGTGGCAGCATGTGTTTCCAGGGATGTATTTAAGGGGGGTCCAGGGGGTCCAGACCCCCTCAAATGAACTGTCGTTTTAATTTTGTAATAAATAAATAGTTTAAATAAAGCTCACTTTAAAATAAATCAAAAAAGTTTATTCAACCTTCCCATCTTAACGTCTATTCACTGTGAGGTAGACATGAAGTTATAAAGGGTGTGTGCAGAACAATTGTAAATGTAAAGGTTTCCGCCCCTAATCAAGAAACATTTCTTTTCAACTTACTGGCATTTTCTATACCCAAGGTCAAGTACGGTGGTAGAAGTACAGTGGGCTGAAAAATAAACAGCTTGAGCATAGTACTGTTAGTACTATATATAGTACTATATAGTATATATATACTATATATATTGTAGTATAGTACATTCGTCTTCTTAAGATTAGGGAATGCCCTGTAAAAAGTCCTATTCAGGAAACTTATCTTGATCTCAATTGGAACTTGGGTTAACAGTGCTCAACTTTCCCTCATATGAGCGGAGGTTGGACTTCGTCACTTCACCCCTCTTCCTCATGAAAGCATTTCGCCTTGCTCTATATAATGGAATGTGGCGTCTTATCTTCGCAGACAGTGGGTGAAGGTAAGCCCTCCTTCCCCTCGCGCGGCAAGGTTGGCCACTTACCTCTTCACTGGGAGTTAGACACGCTACCACCACATTATAGATGCGGGCTACAGTTGAAATTATTTATAACCAAACAGTTTGTCTAATGACGATACGGAATAGAGCAATCATGCTTTATATGAATAGTGAAACTGTGTGAACCAAAGAGACTCATGTCAGTGTACGGCATCAATGTTTAGTACCTCTACCACGTGCTTAGTAAGTACAAACGTGTTATATTCCATTTAAAAAATTTGATATCAAGATGTCACCAGGAATGCAAGTTTTGAGGAAACCAGAACAAAGAAAAAAAATTAAAAAAGAATGTCCGCACGCATGCTCCAGTGTGTATGTTTTTTGTGTTTGCTAATAGCATATTACAGAACCCAAATATTGGAGGAATACGAAATGTAGGTTTTAATTTCGTTATCTTACAAGGATGCCTTACCTGAGGCATCCCACTCAGTTTCACTATGGAGGTCAAGAGCAATGGTTCTCTTCCTTTCCTGGTTTACTTGATCTATTTCTGGTATAAGGGTTTATAGCTATATTCCTTTTACTTGGTATAACACATATAAAAGCTTTAAGCATTTGAATAATGCTCAACACTTGTATGAAATCTACTAAAATAAATCACCATAATCATCATCATCATCACAATTGAAACACAGTAGGTATTTAAAAAGTTTCTGGAATGTGTATCCCTAATATCAAAACCTTAGTTTTAGAATGTGTAACACGTTACATGCTTTCAATGTTAATATTCCTCCTATATGCTAGTTAGTTTATTTCCAATTTCTTCTTATAATATCTAGCATATACAACTTCATACATATATAACATATTTTTCTCTGCCCCAATCACTTTTCAGTGTTTTATATAATTTCAGAGATCTTTTGTTACTAAGATTAGCCCATAATTCTTGTTTTTCAATATCTTCAATTCTTATTTTTACTTCTTTCCAGAATCCCTTTTCTATTCTTCCAATATCTAACCATAATGAACCCATACCTATTTCCTATAAAATCTTTTGAATTTTATATATCCAAGTCTCTCTCCCTTTTAATCTTGTTTGTGCTACCAAACACTATTTAATAATATTTTCGTCATCTAAATTCCATATTCTGAACCAATATTTCAGTGTTCTTTCCATCACCTTGCTTTTGTAACCTAATCTTCCTAATTCCATTAAAACCGCCTCATTTGGTGAGGATCTGGGTAAACTTAAAACAAATCTACAAAATAATCTGTTTACAACATTTATCGCCTTCCATCCTTCATCTGGCCCCCATATTTCTATTGCATATAGCATTCTGCTTTCTAAAATTGAACCTAACACCCTTTCTAACCATTTTACTGGCATATTTGGTATTTTGTTAATACATGATCTAATAACACTCAAAGCCATTTTTCCATCTGCCAGTACTTTCCTTTTTTGGTCTCTCCATTCACCATTACTAGATAACCTTACTCCTAGGTAATCAATAGTTTTAATCACCTCAATTTCTGAACCTTCCCACCACCATTTTTCTACTCTTTTTAGTTTAAAACCTTTTTTAACCACCATGATTTTAGATTTAGTTTTACTTAGCTTCAAACCCCATTCTTTACAAAACTTGCCTATTGCTTCCAACGATTGTTTTAAGCGTATACTTGTTATGGAACCTGTTACTAAATCATATGTAAAGAGCAGACCTGGTATCTCTCTAATATTTAAAATTGGTAAATGCATAACATTTTTACTTATTACTTCTAGAATATCATCAATAAATAAATTAAATAGCACTGGACTTAATTTGTGACCTTGTCTAATTCCTACATTGTTTGGCATTTTTTCTGTTATTCCCCGATCATATTTTATACTAAATTCATTTTCTTTGTAAATGTTTTGGATTACTCTTATAAAGTTCTCGCTTATTCCTTTTTTCCCCAAGTTAATCCAAAGTGCTTCCCTAGTAATTGTATCGCAGGCTTTTTCTAAGTCTAGGAACAGTAAATATAATCTCCCTCTTTTGATGCTGAAATACTTATCTACTAATGTTCTAATTATAAAAATGTTGTCTGCCGTTCTTTTACCTTTTCTAAACCCTAGTTGAAATGGTGAGAATTTTCCTTCTATCTCTTCCCAATTTTGTAATCTTTTTGCTAACACTTCTGTAAAGACTTCCCCAAGTATTGAAAGTAAACTTATTCCTCTATAGTTTGCCGGATTTCGCATCTCTCCATGCATGTCTTCGCTGGTATTTCCCTGCATCTTATGAAAGCTTTTGACTGCATTGATCACAAAATATTACTGCAGAAGCTGAACAACTATGGAATAAGGGGATTGGCAGAACAACTAATTTCATCGTATTTAACAGATCGAGGGCAGTGTACAGAAATTCCAAGTTATAATGGTAATTGTAAACGAATGTATAAGTCAAAGGAGGGAATGGTGCAATATGGAGTACCGCAAGGTTCAGTAACTGGGCCTTTGCTTATTATATTATATATTAATGATATTCCTAGTATCTTAACCTCAAAATTGTTGTCTTATGCTGATGACACAACACTGTTATGTAGGCACACATCAATATATGATCTTGCTATAAAAATAAAAGTGGACACAGCGCAGTTGCTGAACTATTTCAATTCCAACAAGTTAGGATGTAATGTAAATAAGACTAAAATATTAAATTTTACCCTTTCTCATAGAAAAGGTGAACAGTTAGTAACCAAAGTAGGTAATGAGCATATTGTTGAAAGAGATCAGAACGCATTTCTAGGCATAATATTCGATAAACACCTAACATGGGACAGCCATATTGATAAAGTCTGTAATACCATCAGTAAAGGAGGATATCTATTAAGATATTTTTCTGGTTTCAAAAACCTAAGTATATTACACACAATTTATTATGGTGTAATATATCCTCATTTGCTGTATGGTATAGAACTCTGGGGTGGTGCTGCAAAAGGGCATATGAATAGTGTTAACATTGCAAAAAAAGTGTATAAGAATAATTTCAAATGTAAGATCTGACGTTGATGATGATGATGATGATGATGTTGATGATGATGATGATGATGATTATGGATATAAGGGCACTCAACTACAGCGGTTATCAGCGCCCTTTTAAAAACTACTGATGGCAAAAGCCAGATATAAAAAGTTTCTAAAAACTATACTAATGTAAATAAACCTCTTAAAACTACATGCACATAGAAAGCGGAACCCCCCCCACCCCCAAAAAAAATAAAATCAAAACCTACTAAAAAATATGTTCGCTATATCCTAAAGTCTAAACGAGAAAAGAATCTAAAAACCTTCTCCACTACTCTGTTATCGTCCGCTAGCATTTCTGCAAAGCTGACCAGCAGCTGCAGAGATGTTCTAAGGGCTGCTAGGTGAAAACACTCTAGCAGCACGTGTCGTACAGATAACGCTTCTTTGCAAAACGGACACAGTGGAGAAGGCTCCTTTTTAAATAGAAAACTATGAGTAAAAAAGCAGTGTCCAATGCGCAACCGAGCCAAATTCACCTCCT
>CM060948.1:202923173-202955673 GCA_030765055.1 Mantis religiosa
AAAAATTCTAAATAATAAAAAATTTCAGAAAAGCTGTAAAAAATATCCTACTAAAAGTAATGACACAGAAAACAGATGAGTTTCTAAGAAGTAAAATTAAATAAGAAAGTAAATAATGATTTTTTTTTTTTTTTTTTTGGTAAAGGTTATAATGTCTCTTACTGTCTAATTCTTAAAAATGTAATACATTAAAAATTATGTGACCTAAGTTGCATTATTCTTAATTACTACTGCATTACTTTAATTACTGTTGTATTATTTAACTACTATTGTATTATTTAATTACTATTGTATTCATAATTGTATTACTCAAAAGAATTGTATTATACTTATGGGTACAAATTTGACGAAGCAGTGGATATTGTATACTCCTACAGTGAATAAAACTTACCTACTTACTTACTTACTTGCTTTACCTTTGTATATTGGGGTTACTATTCCCATTCTCCAATTTTTGGGTACTTTAACCTCCTCCAAGATTAAGTTCAATACCTGCACTAGTATTCTGGATCTATTTGGGTCCTCTGCCCAAGCTCTCCAAAATTCCCCTGGTATTCCATCTATTCCACATACCTTATTAGCTTTTAAATTCTTAGTTTGCTCTAGAATTTCATTCACAATGAACTTACTATCCAACATGTCTATTTTCAACAGATTTATACCTATCAAGTTATCCTATATAATCAAAGTTTTAACTCCCAGAAGTCCTTGAAAGAAATTGCACCACGTTGCTGGTGATATGATATTAGTTCCTCCCCTACTTTTGTTTAATTTACTTACCATTGCCCAAATGGTTTTGTTATCATTCTTTTTTGCTGCCTCATTTAGCTTTTGGCTCAGCTTTTCCCCCCACTCATTTCTTTTCACTTCTAATAATGACCTATATCCGAGCCTTTCTACTAGATAATTTTCCTTATCTATTTTGTCCCCTGTTTGCCTCCAATGCTTTAATTCTGTCTGTACCCTTCTTTTACCTCCTAAACATTCATTGTCAAACCAGCTATAATTGGTTTTATGCCTGCTCTCTTTCACTTTCATTTCATTTCCAGCTTTTTTAACTACTTCCTCTAGGCTAAAAATACTTTCCTTCTATATTTTTATCCTCCAATAGACTCTTTAGCTTATTTTTCTCTAACCATTCCATGTCTTGATTCAATTTAGTATAAAATTGTTCAGCTCGATCATTTTTCCATTTGTAAATATCTAATTTTATACCTAAACTAAAATCATCATCCCTAATATTACCTTCTAATATTCTGAACTCTATTTTTAATGGGAAATGATTGCCTGTGCATATTATATTCATAATTTCGAAGTCTCTATATATCTATCTAAACCTATTGAATATGATATATAGTCAATGACACTTTGGCCCCTCCTATATGCAATATTTTCTCTGTTAAACCATTACTTTTTGCACTGCTTTCTAAAACTGCTGCAGCTTGAGAACTGGGACAGAGACGCTGCATAATAAATTTAAATTGATGATTAGAGTGAAAACAGCAGCTTTATAAAACCAAATTTTATTATCTATATTAGATTAAATAACAGATGGTTGGCCAAAAATTTGAGGTGATTTATACTTATATAAGAAATGTGTAATAGTTTAGAGCTTGATCAAAGAAATCTAGGATGTGAAAATATGTATAAAATGATGTTAAAATTATGACATCAAAGGTTTTTACTCACTTTTAACCCAAGACTGATATTCTTTCTGTTTGCGTAGTAAGAAATCTGCCTCTGCTCGTTCCATAGCCTGCATCACCATGTCATCAGATATTCTTTGAGTTGTATCTTTCTCTAACCATACAGAGAGGTCCAAAGTAGGCTGCAGTTTGCAGGCTATATGCACATTACTGTGGTGATAAAGTCAAAACAAAATCATAAGAACTTAAAAATTCTATTAATTAAATTAATTAGGAGTTGATTAATGACAAAGAACAACACTTACTTTTAAATTTTCCCGGAACCGGTTTCTGAGGCCTTCCCTCTATCTTCAGCCTTCAGTCGATGTCCGGCTGAAGATAGAGGGAAGGCCTCAGAAACCGGTTCCTGGAAAATTTAAAAGTAAGTGTTGTTCTGTGTCATTAATCAACTCCTAATTAATTTAATTTATACAACAACACTGTTTTCAACACTTCCATGAAAGGATTTAAAAATTCTACTTTAACTATATTTGGCTGATGTGAAGAATGTGGCTGCTACAATGAAACTAATTCAGTGAACAAATAATTAATAGTCTTACTCATTAAGAATTAACAATTTCTTATAAAACCAGATAAAAACAATACATTATTAAATTGAATTCAGTGCAATGTATATAAAGTTATTATTACAAAGTTATTTCAAACATGCAGTTACTGACATTCTTTCTTTGCATAGTGTGAGCAACATAAGCTTTTGGGTACACTTGAACAGGAGGTATTGTGCACAGGCTCAACTGCACAGTCTGCAGAGTACTGTCAGCTTTACAAAAGCCTTTCCTGATATGTTGCTGTAAATCACATATTCCTCCTTGGGTGAAGGGATGGTGAAGCTTTCACCTTTCTGTTTTCTATGTCAGAGGGAGGGTAGGAAACAGGGTAAATTTCCATGACATTTTTTATTCATTCTTTCTCAAACATTTTTTTGCTGGTTTGGAATTGTATCAGGTTGTATGTTGTAATCAAATCTACAATATCAAATATGCCAAGTATGTAGTCTTGACTTTGTCCAGAGCTTTGACATTTTTGTAGTTCAGATGTAACCACATTATTTTAATGGTATAAGATGCTACTCTGGCAAACTTCATTTTGAACAATGAAACTGCTGTTTCTAGTGAAGGGTTCTTGTAACTTCCATTATGACTTTTATTGTTAGTAATATTGTCTGCAATCAATATTATCAGTATAAAGACAACATAGATGTACATTTGGAGAAAACAAAAAGGGTACTAGATACGTATACCTACAAAGGAATAGATAATTTTTAACATGAATGCCAATGCAAAATCAACCTTATGGAGAAGCAAAAATCCAGATAATAAGGGGAAACAATTGGAGGAATTAATACATATATACAACTTAATTGTTATAAATGAGCACAATAATACCTTTAACAATTAAGCTGGAGCAGAAGAAAATATAGAAATAACCTTAACTAAGGGAAATATATCAAAACACACTTTTAATTGGAGGGTTACAGAAAATCAAATGATAAGCGATCATAATGTAATCATTTTCGATTATGAGGTAATGCCGAAGTCAGAATATGAATGTGTAAGGAAAGAGACAGCTTATAACTTTAAAAAGGCAGATTGGGATAAGGTGCGGGAAGAATTTGATGTGTCAAATTTTTATAATACGATAGATATAAACAAAAGGGCCAAAATTATAATTAATAGAATTCAAGAAGTAATTAAGAAAGTTGTACCTAAAAAAAGAAATGATAAAAAAGTGAACAGCCTATGGAATGATAAATTATATAAATTGCGAAGGAAGATGAGGAAAGCCAGAAGAATTTACCAAAAATCGGTAGTATATTCAGAAAGGGAGAGGAATTTAAATATCTATATGGAAATAAAAGAAAATTATAAATTGGAGTTGTATAATTTGAGAACTCATGGGATAATTATGTAGAGGATAAACTGACTGATAATGTATGGGGTAATCCGTATAAGATCATAATGGAGAAAATACGAGGACCGGAATTTATTTCAACCCTGGAAAAAGAAGATGGAGAAAAAACAAAAACATGGAAAGAATCTATTAATTTTGTACTAGAAAAGTTATTACCATGGGATAGGATAGAAGATGAGCAGCATGAACACAAATACAAAAGATGCCTTTATGAAGAAGAATACTTGGGAGAAAGATTAGTATATCAATATGACATCACCGAAGTAAAAATTGCCATTAGCAAGGAAATAAAAATAAATCCCCAGGACTAGATGGAATAGTATCAGTAGTAATTCAGATAAATTATCACCAATATTAACCAAGTCATTACATGAGTGCCTATTTTTAGAAAAAATCCTCTATTGTTGGAAGCTAAAGTAGTCAATCTTAAGAAAGGGAAAGATAGGACCTATCTCAGGTAAAGTCGTATAGGCCAATTTGTTTGCTTAATACTCTTGGAAAAGTACAGGAGTGACTTTTATATAAACGCATCCTGGAATATAGAATGATGATAGGTATAAGTGATAAGCAATTTGGTTTTAGAAAAATCAAATCCACAGAAGATGCAATAAACTATGCACTAAAACGAATAAACACAAGTGAGCAGAAATATTTGATAGGAGTTTCATTTGATATTCAGGGAGCTTTCGATAACTTATGGTGGCCAGAATTTTTAATACTACAAGAGATAAGGATTACTCAAGATGTCTATATAACAGCATAAAAAATTACTGTACGGATAAAAGAGTTTATCTCCAAACCACTTCAGGGAAAATAGACAGAGAAATTAATATAGGTTCCTACAGTTTTCCATTTTAGGGCCCTTATTTTGGATATAATAACTGAACCGATGTTAGAGGAGATTGGGAATATGCAAGAGGTATATGATATCATTGCTTACGCCGACTATTTAATGATTATGGGAGAAGCAAAGAACAGATTAGAACTAGAAGAGAAATCAAATCGGATGATTGATGCCCTTGAACAGTGGTGTGTCAGAACCAAATTAAAATTAGCCCCACATAAATCGGCATATGTGATGTTTAAGGGAGAAGTCAACAGAGACCCTACTATTAAAATCTATAATGTAAATATAAAAATACACAAAATGTTTAAGTATTTAGGCATAGAATTAGATGGAAAATTACTTTTAAACAGCGATATGAAGTACATAAGAGAAAAAGCAGTAAATATCATGAAATTAGCATCAATTGTACAAAAGAGCTATAGAATACCTTTTACATCAACAAGGATATATCATATGAGTTTTGTAATAGGTATAATAGGATATGGTACAAGTACATGGGCACATAGGTTAAGGGTCAAATCCTGTGCAAATGTAATCTGAAAAACTCAGAGACAAATATTACTTCTCAGCAGCGGAGCTACAAAATTGACATCTACTTTGGCCCAACTAATATTAGCGGGAATTTTGCCTATTGACTATATCATTAGATTAAGGGGTGCAACTTATTGGCTAAAGAAGGAAGAATATGGGAATGTTTTTAAAATTATGGGAAAAAGATGCAATACTAAGAAAGAAGTGAAAAAATATTTATTACAAGAATGGCAAGAAGAGTGGGATAAGGCACACGTAGGAAGAAGAACACATGATTTACTTCCAGACATTAAAGAAAGGCTAAAATTGGAATATATAAAACCAAGAAATGGATTTTTTTCATTTTGTTACAGGACATGGCCCATACAATGTATATTTAAAAAGAATAGGGAAGAAGAACTCAGATTTATGTGAGCAATGTAACTGTTTAGATTTGCCTGAACATTTTATTTTTGAGTGCAATAAATATAGATAGATAATTTATTCATCTTGTAAATCATACATTGTACATGAATACTGTGATATAAGACACGTCAAATTGTGAATTTACAGTGCAATTAACTATACTTGTAAATTAACAAGTCACATCCAATGAGAACAAGTCAGTGTTTGTACAAAATAATGTTTTATAAATATATCTCAAGAATTTTATAATATACACAATTAATTCAAAAATGTAACAATATTATAAACTAGTAGAAGACGGTCGACGGAAACTTCAACAAAAATGTTTATGGAACATCTTAAGAGATGCAGAAGATTATGTACATTTAGAAAATATGTCTCAGATAATATCCGTTAAGACATTGGAGGAATATATGACCCGCGACAAAATATTTCAGGAAATAAATGTAAGAACATTTCAATATATGAGAAAAGAATATAACTTAAGAGATCGTCGGAGGGAAACAGGACCAAGAGAAACTGAAGATACAACCAGACTTGAAGACCTGATTTAAGACGCACAGCCGATAAATAGAAGACACCAATTATGGACATCAGAAAGACAGAAAAACCATAGACAGAAAGAGAATACCAGGAGAGAGAAGATATATATGGAGAGTATCAGAGCGGTCAGATGCAACTGATTATGCAGGAGAAGAGAGATGACTACCCGGATGTCTGGAACTGACGAACCAGCTCCATCTACTGATGCCAGTTCCTTTAGGAGATGGATACCAGTAGGAGGAAGCTTTGGATACCAGTTGCAGAAGGGGAAATTTTAAAACTGTAGGAAACAGTCTTTTGTGGCTTGTTATAAGAATTAAAGCTGCAGTAGAAATGTAGATTTGATATATATTGTTGGAGTAGAAGTCAAGTAGAAAAAAGACTGTTTTAAATAGATTAGATGAATATATTTGTAAGGTTACTGGAATCCAGTAATCTTTTGGTTTAGTTAGTTCGTTAAGGTAAAAAGTAGATTATATCTGCAAAATTTGTAAATTGTTTTGTGAAATCTGATTCAGAAGTTAATAAAGTTAAAAATGAGGTTTGCATAATAAGGCCTGGTATAGATTCCAGAAACCGCGCTATTAGATATGCAGATTTTATTTTATTTTAATCTTTAGTTTATTTATTGATTTTTTTTATTTTGGTGATAGTTCTATCCATTATTATTCTAAATTCTTTCCTGGGAAACAATATATATTTAGTGGCATCCTTTAAGTGGATAGGTTTCATCAAATTATGAATGGAAAACACTTTTGAAATGATACTCAAAAGAATTTATGATCCACAGAACTTTGCTACCTCACATTTGCCTTCTGAGCAAAAGGGAAGAAGAAGAAGCTTATCCAGGTAACTGATTCTAACAAAGATTTAAATTCAGGACCTTTTGAGTGCTAGGCAGAATTGCTAGCACCACACCAGTATTGCCATGCCATGGCTGAGTGATTAGACCACTTGGTTCTCACCAAGGCAACCCGGGTGTGATCCCAGGAGACCACAAAGTGAGATTTGTGATGGACAATATGGTGGTGAGACGGGTTTTCTCTGGGTCACCAGGTTCCCCTCGTCAGCATTCCACCAATTGCTTCATCATCATTTTTCCTATCATTCATCTCACACTCATATAGCATCCTCTTCCTTCCCTTTCACACCAGGCATTGGGCTGATCACCTATGCTGGTTCTCTGTCGGATCCAAAGCTTTGGTTTCTCAGGTCCGACCTTAAAAGGGATAGAGAAACAAGAATTCCCTAACACCACGATAGTGGTACCAATTAGGGTATTTAAAGAAGAAGAAGAAAATACAGTATTTTACTAGGTAGTTTAGAGTATGGAGCAAACATCAACAAATGAAATTTAACAGTAGATCTCCATGTAAAATTATGCAGAGGGAAAATCGAATTTAGTATTATTTAAACTCCAACAAAATAATTTTAAACGGGAAAGTGAAGATTCATTCATTGCTATCGAAGATTCATTCACTTTGAGAATGATGTTTGCAATATTGAGAAAAAGGGGATATTAAGTTAAGAAATGATTTATAATTATAATCTATCAAATTGGAAAGATATGAAGCAAGAATTCAGTAATATTCAACCTGAATATTAAAGAAATTTGTTAGATCATTATGTATATACTGTGACTTTGTGGGTTCGTGAAATTAAAAGTCCGATTGCACCACTAAAAAATGTTCTTTATTTCCACCGAATTCCAGTTGAACACTTGCCGATTACACAGAATTATGTAATGCACACAATTACAATTCACCAGTTCGTCCATTATAGTTTCACTTTACGCTCACAATTACGTAAATTCTTCCGTTGCACACACACGGTCTTCTCGTCCGTTCACTAACACGGCGCTACTTTGCTGCTGTTCAAGCACTGACTGACTTTCCTCCAGCCCGACGTGTTGCTTATATAGGGTCAGCTGGCCAATCTAGAAGGTTCTGGGTTAGATGAAATATCCCGTAAGTTCGAGAAATCAAGGGCAGCGGAAAGAGACGGCACGGTAATGTTTTTTTTCCAGCCACCCCTCGTTACCACTATAAGACAAACGAGTGGGCGTGTCCGAATGCCTCCGTCTCCTGCTGCTGCCGCCAGCCGGTTCTATAGGGTGTTTCAACGTTCGGGTGACAATACCATCATAAAAGCATTACTTTTAAACAGTCATATCCACAGACAAAAAAGAATATTCTGACAAAATGTGAGTAGATTACCTTAAAAAAATTAAGAAGAAAAATGAGTAAAATAGTGATAAATATATAATAAAAACATTACTGTGGATTGAAGGCAAAGAAACATAAATAATTAAAAGTTAGTAAAAAACAGAAACAAAAACTACTTACATGAAACAAGATATAGTACATGGAAGAAATTTATTAGAGAAAAGCTGGATGAAAATGATTGGAAAGAATCCCATAAAATTGAAATAAAGAAACTAGAAATTTTAACAACCTTAAAGGAAATGGAGACATAACACAAAACTAGAAAGTTGTAGTAAATGTCTTACTCATATTACTTCCTTAGACTACTACCTAAATAGTGATGAATTACACATGCAAAAGTAAATTTATATGAATATTCCATTGAATAACATATAATTTGTCACTTTGATACTTCAGCGATTAAATTACAATACAGTAGTTAAAATTTAGGAAAGCTTATGTCTAGGTGAGATTATTAACAAGGTACTTATATATCTTAAAGACAAGATAAAACCTTTAGTTCGAATTACATAATGGGTCAGTGGCAGCGAATACTACAATGAGGGAATTAAGTGCGAGTCACCCCATTCCACCACCATCATTCTGACACCACTAACAAAATATGATAGGGGCTTTCGACAATATGTGGTGGTCTTATTGTTTTTGAAAGTCTTAAAAATGAAAAGTATCTATAAATTGTTAAAGGATCACTATGTGAACAGAAATGTCTATATTAAAGGAAAAGGTGAAAGTGTTCAAGGAAATTAAAAGGGATGTCCACAGGGCCAATTCTAGGATCACTATTCTGGGACATTGCTTTAGAAACACTTTTGGATGATTTAAACAATGATTAGGAATAAAAATCACAATTGCTTATTCAATTAATGTACCATTCATCATAAAAGTAGAAAATATAAATGAATTGGAATGACAAATACATAATTTAAATTGTAAGGTATAGCTATATAAGTGCTAAAAGCCCGCCTCAGTAGCGTAGATATTGGTGTGTCTGTTTCACATTCAGGAGGTCCCAAGTTCCAATCTCGGGCAGGGTGAGTTACCTGGATAAGGTTTTTCTGGGGTTTTCCCTTATCCTGAAAGATGAATGTCAGGTAACTCTAAGCTCCGTGGACCCTGGACTCATCTGAGTATCATTTCACCCATTTTCATTCAATATCCGATATGACTTAACGTTGGAGTACGTAAATTACACACAAAAGGTGCTACATCATGATGGAATTACAAATATCTCCTGTTAAATTGGAAAGAAACCCAAAGAAATCAGAGTATTAAATTTAACAATCAAATAATTGGATACCAAAAAGGAGCCAAAAGTGGAGTAGTATTTTCTAATGTGAAATTACATTTTAGAAAACATAAAGATTACATAAGAGGCAAATTGGAGGTAATAATGATGGAACTGACAAGAATAGTACAATCACACTTCAGAATTCTGTTAAATTCAGTAAAAAAATATCACAATAGCATTTTTGCAGAAATTATAACCTACAGTCCAGGAGTATATGTGTACAGATTGAGTAAAGCTCAAATTATAACATTGCTAAGAAAGTACTAAGGAATATTTTAAGAAGATATACAGGAACAGTGCATAGGACACCAACTATGGCCTTATTAGTTGCTACAGCCATTGGGCCCATTCACCAATTTATAACATTAACGGAATTAATTATCTGGATGTGCCCACCTTGGTAGTGTAGATGGTAGCGCGTCTGCCTCACATTCAAGAGGTTTCGAGTTCGAATCTCAGTCAGGGTGAGCTACCTGGATAAGGTTCTTTCCAGGGTATTCCCTTATCCTGAAAGATAATATAGGGTAGCTCTAAGTTCCATGGACCCTGGACACATTTGAGCATTATTTCACCCATTTCATTCACCATCCGGTATGACTTAACTTTGGAGGACGTAAAAATACAAAAGTATCTGGATGAAAAAAGCAAATATGGAAAAACAATGAAAGTATTGGAACAATATATGATACCATCAAGTAAATTTAACAAAAACTAAAATCATTATAGCAGAGGAATGAGAAAGTTTGATTTGAGAAGAACATTTCATATATTTGGTAACATTTCTGAGAGATTACAATCCAAACACATTCAGCCAACCGAAAGACATATTGCATCACTTTACAGAGTACTGCTATTCTAACATTTAATAGAAGAAGATTAATAAAACCACAAGTGATTTTGTAAAAACTGTAATCAAATTGGAACATATGAAAACACATATTTTTTTAATGAATTTCTTAGAACAATGACATTTATCAAGAAAATTGTACACCAAATGGTTATAAAATATTGAATATATTATGAACAAAATATCTTTATGAACATATAAATTTATTTATAAACAACATAAGTAAAATAACTAGAGACAGTTTACGAGGTGTGGCAAGTAAATAACAAGACTGGCATCAGAAATATGATTTATTGCAAAGTTACAACTAACTTTTATCCCCTTCAACATACCCCTCTCCGCTATCTATACACTGCTGCAGGGACATATTTAAGGGGGGGGGGGTCCAGGGGGTCCGGACCCCCCCCCAAATGAATTGTCATTCTGAACCTTTAATAAATAAATAGTTGAAATAAAACTAAGTTTAAAATGAATTGAAAAAGTTTATTTAAGGTTCTCTTCTTAACCTCTATTCACTGTACAAAACAAGGCCGCCTAGTGTAATGAAAACTCTTAATAAGTAGATAGAGTCAACATGAAAAATTCAATGCCACGGCCGGGATTTGAACCACGGATCTCCTAGTTTTCGTCCACTCACTGTTACTCCATTTGACTCGTATATTTCCCCGGTAAAACACTAGAGGCTCTCGCATCCGATATACACCGTTTGTGGCGAATTACCATTGTAAGTATTACTGTGATGAAGCCTGATGAAGCGAGGCTTCATCACGGTAGTACTTACAATGCAAGTACTTACAATTTTAAGTCGCCACAAACGGTGTATCTGAAATGCGAGAGCCCCTAGTGGTTTACCGGGGAAATATACGAGTCAAATGAAGAACTGAATGTCATGACAGAAAGTTGGCCATGGTAGCTTAATGGGTAAAGAGCGACTGGACAGAAATCAGGAGATCCGTGGTTCAAATCCCGCCCGTAGCATTGAATTTTTCATCTTGACTCTATCGTATGATAAACCTTAACCTATGTACGGCTAGTGTGAAGAAATGATTAATTTCCATCAATTAACTAAAATCTTAATAAGTAATTTTATAAAAAAAAAGTAAATAGTTTCACAACAAATAAACATTTCTGAGAAAAATATTAGCAACAAATGACTAAATGATCAAATAAATTTGGAACTGTGACTCTTTCTTTTGTTCCCGACTGTGCACCTCTTACTTGCCCTCAGGACTGTCTTCAGAACTGAGTTATTTAAACTGAAAAAAGGGTCATTGACTAAAGTGAGTGAATATCTTCTTTTGGATGGAAGAACTTTCGTCAATTTTCTGTTCTCAGAAACATGTCTATTGATTACGATTAAAATGCCGCACGTTTGAGACACGACAATTTTGAATTTTTGGGGAAAAGGCGATAAACACCTCTTTAATTTCCATGATTATTTAACTAAGAAACCAGGTTATCATAGATAAAAACATCAGGTTAAAAGAGAACGTGGAGCTCATAAAATACGCAACTCCCACAATTTCTACTTCCCTCGTATCAGCTATTTTCAAAACATCTCATCCTATGTAAAAATTGTTATGCACATTTAACAGTCTCAAAATTGCTCGTTGCATAATTTCATAAGAAACCTAGTATTTTTTTATTTATTTTTAATACTTTAACGTCCTTTAACTGGATAATCATATTGGGCAGTAAATGAAACGGGTGATACCATCACATCAGTCTAGAGCAACTAGAACATAACTTGCGCTCATATGAGTAAAGGTGGATTTTTTCCACCTCACCCCACCTTCTCATGAAAGCATTTCCCTTTTTTTCACTCTCTCTACATAATGGAACGTTGCGTCTTATATTCGCAGACAGTGGTTGGAGGTAAACCCTCCTTCCCCTTACGCGGCAAGGTTGGCCAAGATCTCTTCACTGGGAGTCAGACACGCTATCACCAAACTATGGAGGCGGTTTCCAGTTGAAATCATTTATAACCAAACAGTTTGCCTGATGACGATACGCAATGGAGCAATCGTGCTTTATATGAGTTGGGAAATTGTGAGAACCAGAGAGACTCATGTCAGTGTACGGGAGTACGGGATCAATGTTTATTGCCTCTACCACGTGCTTAGTAAGCACAAACGTGTTACATTCCATTTAAAAGGTTGATATTGAGATGTCATCAGGAATGCAAGTTTTGAGGACACCAGAACAGGGGGAAAAAACTTAAAAATAAATGTCTGCGCGCGCGCTCCAGAACCCAAATATTGGAGGAATATAAAATGTAGGATTTAATTTCCTTATCTTTCAAGGATGTGAAACGAAGACTTTCAATAAAATCGTCCGAAAATGGTTTCAATAATTTGAATTTAAACACTACATATTTAAGATAGCTGCATAACAAATAGAATGCCTATTGTGAATTTTCTGAGGATAAGCCCTGAAGTTTGCTTTACTGGAAGTGAAGTCTGTATAACTATTCTAAACCTAACAGATAAACGAAAAGTTACTGCACAAGTAACTCGTTAAAATACACAAATAATGTCAATTATAATAATGTATTGCAAAGTTAACTAATTCCGATATATTATTTGTTAGTGATTAAAATTCTCAGATACTTACTTAAAGGTATGTAATTTTTAACTTCTAAGATCCTATTCCCCTTTTTCATTCAAGGAGAACTAATACTTCAAATGTATCAATTAGTGGTTCGCTTTTAAATATCTGATTGCTGCTTATATCACTTTATCCCAGGTATAAGAACAAAAGTGTGCAATTAAAGGTCTTTCTATAGACTTTATCCAAAGAAACAAGACAAAAACAAGCTTTTCTGAGAACAATTTGTTGAAGATTGGGTGGAGAAAGTAATGTGAATGTAATATATTATATCTGTTTTTAGTTTTACTAACATGATAAAAATACATCCCTGATTAATTATTAAAAGCAAATAATTCAACGTAGATTTTTGGACCCCCCCGGAAATTGACTTCTGAATACGTGCCTGACTGCTGTATATGTGTCTTCCATTGTTTGAAGCAATGCTGTAAGTAATCAGTTGTCACCCTCTTCAGCAAATCTCCTGTTTTTGCTTTTACATCTTCAACACTCTGAAAATGTGTTCCCTTCAATGTACTTTTCACTTTTGAAAACAGAAAAAAGTCACAGGCAGCTAGATCTTGTGAATATGGAGGATGTTCGAGCACAGGAATGTGCTTGTCCAGTAAAAACTGTTTCGAGATATGGCATTGTAGGCTGGCGCATTGTCCTGATGCAGAATCCATGCATCATTCTTCCACAAATCTGTTGTTTTCTTCCTTACTCTTTGCATTAGCTTGATTAGGACTTCTTTATAGTATTTCTGATCAATGGATTGACCCTCAGGCACCCATTCAGTCATGATAATACCCCTAATATCAAAAAATACGATAAGCATTGTCTTCAGTTTCGACTTGGATATGCGTGCTTTTTTCATTCTTGGCGATGTGGAGATCCTCCAGTGCATTGATTGACGTTTTGTTTCTGGGTCATACTGGAAGATCCATGTTTCATAACATGTGATGTGTGAGCAATTCTAGTTATTCATTCAGTTGTTATATGACATTAGTACATGAGGTTCCTCCGATGGTCTTTTTGTTCCTGAGAGAGGTTTCTCATAACCACATTTGCATAAACTTTTGTCATGTTTAATTCCTGATGCAAAATTTGTCCGTCTCTTTGTTCATCTAATGCTCAGAGGTCGATATTCTCACACAATTTCATTAATTTTCAGAACATTTATTCGGTTCTTAAACTCACTGGTCAACTGGCACATTCTTTATCTCCAACCTCTTCCTGACATGTTGAAAACAGTTTGTGCCATTCAAATGCTCATGCACGTGACATTGCATTATCACCAAACATCTCCTTTAACATAGAAAACATTCTGTTGGCAACTTTTTTTAATTTCACAAGGAATTTGAGGTTAATGTGCTGCTTGATTTTTAAGTTGACCTGCTTGCAGCACTGCTACAAAACAACGTCCTCTACAACCAAGGCACAAAGGCAAACTAAGGCAGATAGCAACACAAACTAAGAGTGGTTGGTATTGAAGGTTGAAGATCAAACTGCATTCCACTACCAACCATGCAGCTGCGCGATAGGAGATGCACATCTCATTACTTAATTGCCACACAGTGTATAGTACAGGAAGCATCAAATCAGTCACCAATCAACACAGAGGAAGGTAGATCATTAGAAACATTACAAGAGCAACATATAACATGCATTATATTAAATACAATTCAATAAGTAAGAGAAAAAGAGGAAGGGGAAAACATATAATTTTAGGAATGAAGAATAGAGGACAGAGTTAGAGAATAAGAGTAAAAGAGTGAAGTAGAATTACATGCAGATTATAAATAAAGGACAGAGGAATACAGAAGAAGGGAAGAGGAAGATAATACAGAGGATAATGTAGCTTGGAAATGAAGGAGGGTGCCAGTTGAGGATCTAGATAATAGAAGGGGTCAACTGGGAGCAGAAGAAGATGCTAAAATGAGTTGGAGGTTCTGGAATAGAGAAGCCAGGGGATTTTAACAGAGGAATGGCAAGTAAGCAGTGGTTGATGAATATTTTGTTTGTTAACATCATTGTAAATTGCTAGGATCATATCAGCATCACCAATTTTGTATTATAGCTATTGCTTTTAAGGCACACTTATAAACCATTACTTAAAATCCACAGCAGATGGTGTGGATTTGAATCCATGATCTTTTAATCAGTAGGCCAGTGCCTAACCAACTGAGCCACCCAGATCTACAAGGAGTGATTGATGAAGGAATAGGAGAAGTTGAATGAATAGAAGAGATGGTGGCAAAATATGGTGCAATAGTGAATTTGACTGCAGCGTCAGGAATTATGACAGAAATAGCGGTTAATGAAAGTGAATGGGAAATCACCCAAATGAATTGCAAATGAAGAAGCATTAAGGAAGTGCAGCAAATGATAGAAGAGAAAGAAATGTGGTGAATATGGTAAAGAATTAGAAATATCATGATGTATTATGGTATAGAGAAGTGAAATGAGAATTACATATCTAATGAAAATTTTTAATAATACATAGATTAATATAACAGCTTAGTAAAGTGAAATATACCTATGATGTGTAAATCAATTATAAAGCTTTAAAATTAGCAGCACACACATTTCATTAAGAAACAGAGAACATATAGAATAGAATATGTTTGTGTGTTGAATGCCAGTACCTTTGCTGCTGGATACGAGTTGTTATGGTTTATAACAATATAGGAAAACATGTTAATATGAAAATATGAAGACCAAGTTCTAAACTATGAATCCCAACAGTTGATAATTTGATAAAGAAGGTCATTGGGCCTTCAAGGTTGAAAACAGAAGCAACAGCTCCCTAAACTAGTCCCTCTAAAGATCAAAATATAAGTGACATAGTGTGAAAACCGACTATAATTACTTTTATAAATTAATTTGAATGTAACTGTTACTAAATCACTCCAAACATGAGTACTTGTTTTACTTTATTTCATTTTAGTTTAATTTTTAGTAGTCAAATCGGTACAACAATATTAAATAAACTAATAAGAATGAAACACATTGAAATACATGCTCTGGTATAGCAACTACAAATCAGGATGAAGTATTATAAATTTTAATTATCTTTTCATTTTGTACAGAAAAGTTATTTTTGTTAATGCTAGTTCAAAATTATATTACTGAAAGTCAAAGAACTTCCAAAGAAGTAAGTTAAAAATGAAGGCTCACACCTCTACTCATCTTATCTTGCCTTGTCTGTTTGATGGAAGCAGGTAGTCTGAGCAGTAGGCTAGCACAGTACTCTTCATCCTTCTAGTGAAGTCATTGAAGAGTATCCTTTCACAGTGCCAAAAGATTGTGACCATGATATTTTTGGTTGATGAGTGACCTTGGTGTTTAGAGGTGGTGCATTGCCAAATTTACACCACTCCATTGTCCCGAGTTCGAATCTTGGTCAGGGTGAGTTACCTAGATAAGGTTTTTTCCAGGGTTTTCCCTTATCCTTCAAGACGAATGTCGTGTAACTCTGAGCTCCATGGACCCTGGACTCATTTGAGCATCATTTCACCCAATTCATTCACCATCTGATATAACTTAGTGTTGGGGCGGACGTAAATTAAAAAAAGAAAAATAGAAAAACACCACTACATTGGTTCCCTATTGGACAAGGGATCATAAAAGAAGACTGTAGTTTCATTGGCTGTAACTAAATTTTGGAAACCTTCTCACTTGTTACCATGGCAGAGCTCCAAAAATGCCCGATAATTTGAACTGAAGAAAGAAGTCTAGACAACTATTTTGCCCAAACCTTACTCATTTTTATATGTTCATAAATAATTCAAAAGACTGTTGCTTTGAAAGAAAATGCTTATATTTCTTTAACTTTGAGCAGCTGATCCTCCGTAATTTCTCATTCCACAAGTTCAGTATTTTCAGGAATAAGATGCTTCACCAGCATCAATGCCTTCTCAACCAATTCAAATATATTTGGCCCATTCTTTTATGGCAAATTATGAAAAGGATGCTTCCCCATATATGCTATCCAAACCCTACTTTATTTCATTTGGAGAAATTCCTTTTGTGAAGAACTTAATAACCATTCAATGCTCAACTTTCAATATGCTAGAATCTTCTTCACACAGCCTTCTGTATGCAACCATATCTGAACAACTGAAGACAGGAGAGTAAAAGTTACAGGCCTTCTTGTTTTAAACTGTTCACTGAATTAGATTCTAAGGAGTAAGAGAAAGTGTACAAGTAGTACATCATGAATATATTTTTAAATTTGGTACTGCATCTGACATTTTGTACTGGAATTTTGCACCAATAAACTTTAAAATATTATCCACTAAATTGGAGTAGAAAGGTAAATTTCAGCCCATCATTTAGGACAAGATTTGCTCTGTAAATTGATACTACTGTTACACAATGTCAATATCTGTGTACTCAAGTTATGTAATTTCTTTACTTGCAAGTGATGCCAATTTTTCTCCATTTTAACTTTGAACAGCTTTTTCTGAAATGATATTTGTACTCTAAATGACCCCGTTTTCTCAGAAACTATGAGACAGCAAAATTAAATATTAAGATAATAAAAACAACTTTTAGGTAGTATTGAGGAACTACGTTGGTTCTCATAAGCTGGTTGTTTAGTTTTTAATAAGTAAATGCTGCTAAATTTTAATCTGTAACTTCGAAACCTGTACTAAGAGAGCTAGCATTAGTAGCTGTGAACAATAGATACCCCCCAGAAGAATGGCTACACATTTATACAGATGGATATACTAACAATAACAACTCAGGATCAGGAATTATGTGTGCTTTATTCTCATTTTACCAACCAGCAGGATATGAAACAATAAATTTTGATAGAGAAGTAACGGCTATTCATATTTCACTTCAAAACCTTTTATATAGAATAAATAAATTTCAAAATGCTGTCATACTCTCTGATTCTAAAGCAGCACTATATGCAATAAATTCATATAATATGATAATAATAATAATAATAATTTATTGGTGCAGTAAATCATTTGTACATTACACAGTTGACATTGGACAAGTCATATAGTTAATACTATTTACACTGGCCATAATTAATCTAAATTATACGAACACTTATTAATTAAGGACTCTTTTTTTGAGGTGTTAACAAAATTTTGTAGAGCTACTGGTGATCTATTAAATAGAATTGCCCATTTTGTATCCAAATCGTTTTCCATAAAACTTGTATTTGATCTAAAGGGGTTACAGTTATTTTTTGTATTATGGTTGTGTACTTGACTGTTTCTTATTAACGTTTGTTTTGTTATATACCGCATGGTTCTATAAACAAACAGAGAATAAATGGTTAAAAGCTTATTATTGATAAAAGCAGTTCTGCATGATTCCCGCATTGTCATCTTGTATGTCCATCTGATGCTTTTCTTTAGCAAAATAAGAAGTTTATCTTGGTTTTAGCAGCACCCTCCATATGTCTACACCCTATGTTAGATGACGATATATATATCAAAGTATATTAATTTCAGCATGATGTTAATTCAATTCATGTTAATCCAAATTAAAGATTGTCAGGAAATGATCCAACAATTCCAAAAATTCCAGAAAAGAATTCAATTACGATGAATACCTGCACAATGCAGAATTGCTGGAAATGAAACTGTTGATTTTGTTGCCAAAAAGTTCAAATTTAGTTCAGAATAAAAATAGAAGCTTACCTGTTACATCTATAAAAAAGGTAATTAAAAACAAATATAACATCAAGCAAACTCAAATACTGTGTAATAAAGCTAAAGATAAGAAATGGAACATTCAAATTTAAAAGTCATTAATTATTAAATAAATCACTAAAAAAAAAAGCAGTAACTAAATTTAGATTATCCCCGGAATATTATTATTTGGCCCAACACTTACACAAAATAGGAATTTATACAAATACAAGTTGTCCTCTATGCAAAAAAGAGGAAGAAATGACTGAAGATCATCCACAAACCTGTGAAGTTCTATCTGTTGGATCCACTAGATAGAAGTATTGGAGAGCAACAGCATAATGGCTTCACTGCCAAACAGGGGCAGTTTGTCATAAGGGCATGAAGGCGCGTGCCCCCTAACAAATCTTATGGAATTAAATGAACAATGGCCTTGAGACTATCAAGAATAGTTTACTTTCAAAGTACGACAAAGCTTCATAAGGTGTAAAAGTGTTGTTTTCATACCTAGGTACAGCATACAGCTCGGAGCAGTAGGTAGAGCACCAGGCTGCTGCATTTCCACTTATGAAACGCATGTAGCTCTGAAGGTGGTGAGGGAGTGGGGGAAGTACTTGAATATGCACTTATCCGGCGCGGTTCTGTCCGGGCCTAGCACTGTACGCATAGCAGTATTATAGTGTTAAAATGCACGGTTTCTTATTTTAGTGTTCTTTGTGGAGTTAGGAACATAAACAGAGTGTTATAGGCAGCTTTATAAAATCCAATGACTAAAGAATGATGGATAACTTTGTCAAATCACTAATGGGGGTGCATTTTTCAAGGTTAGCCTACTTAAGAAAAAGTACAATTGAAATCGTTGGGTAGAACAATGCTGGAATTCTTGATAGAAAAAAATAGAAACTAATACAAATGAAAATAGTCTCACTGGCTATTCAACTGAACTGTACAGCTGATACAGTAATAAGAACATTTAGAATTAGCCACAGTATTTAAACGAAAACAGTGCAGAATGATATATTAGACTGCATGTTGAAAGTGTGTAGGGAGAAATAGAGCAACAAATACGGGCTTCTGAGTTTGTTGCCATTCAGTGTAATGAGCCAACTGACGTTTCAAATCACTGTCAGATGGTTTTCATATTCCATTATGTATATGAGGAATTTGTATATGCCCGCCTTGGTAGCATGGTGGTAGTGTGTCTGCCACACGTTCAAGAGGTCCAGAGTTCGAAGCTTGGTCAGGGTGAGTTACCTAGTTAAGGTGTTTTTCCAGGGTTTTCCCTTATCCTGAAAGACGGATGTTGGGTAACTCTATGGACCCTGGGCTCATTTGAGCATCATTTCACCCATTCCATTCATCGTCAGATATGACTTAACGTTGGAGGACATAAATTACAACAACAAAAAAAGTCATATATGAGAGATTCAGGCTTTTTTGAATCCTGAAAGAAGAGGTGTGGAATCTTTGACAAAGTGCATTTGGAACAAAATCAACCCGCTTCTTGGAAATACCAAAGAAAATCTCATTGCTCAAACCTATTAGTGGAAGAACTGATGGAGTACAGGCCAAAATAAAGGAAGCATATGCATACTTTGTCCACCACTGTGCACACCAGTTGAATTTAATCATACAAAATACAACAAACACTGATTCCCAGGTACGCGTGTTCTTTTCAAATCTGTCGGGGATTCCAGCATTCTTTTCCAATTCCTTTTTGTAATCTGATATTTTAGAGAAAGTTGAGCAGGCAAGATCACCCAGAGCTGCATTAACAAGATGGAATTACAATATTTGTACTGTGAATGTTGTGTACCAAAACATAGAAAACCTGAGAGATTGCTTCGAAATTATTGAAAATTATATAACCACAATAAACGAAGCCAGCAGCTATAGACGAGCTCTTGAAGATCTAAATTTTATTTTTTGGCTAATATTTTCCACAAAATCCTACCTTATGTAGACATTTTTTTCCAGCAATTCAAAAGAAGAGCAAAGATAGTGTAACATATTGGAGTGACATCCTTATATTTAAACAACAAATGGAAAAGGAAAGACTAAATGTTGAAATACACAGAAACTTATGTGAAGAGTTTCAGCAGACGCCAAAGAAAAGAAATGGTATGGGATGTGCAAGGGTTGGGGATGTCAAGGTGTGTAAAGTAAGTACAACTACTGTTATAGATAGCTTTGCTCATAATGGTCATCTAGCAGCTGCATATATGCTGCATAACAACTTATTTAAGGATTTCTGTGAACGTTTCCCGGAAGAAATTTTCACAGGTGTGGTGCAATACTATCCTTTTCTACAACAAGGAAAACTGTGCACAGGGTTTGAGCTAATTTATAGACGAAATGACTTAAACATTCAAGGAGCATTGAAACGCTTTCAGTTCATATACGAAAATAACCTTTTGTCAGTGTTCAGCAAAGTCAAAAAACTTTTGAAAATTGTCATAAGAACACCAATGACGACTGCGGAGGCTGAAATTGCTTTTCCACTCTAAAAAGGATAAAAATGCTTTTAAGAAATACAATGACAAACGACGGACCCAATGCTTTAGCAATCCTCTTAATAAAGTAACATAAAGGATTCTGATGAAAGACTGATGGAATATTTCATTAAATTAAAGAACAGAAGACTTGATTTTGTATATAAATAAACCAAAAGTGTAATTCATGATAAACTGAACAAATGCAAAATACGAGTATTAATGTGTTTACTTAAAGTGCAGGAATCTGTGCAGCTTATGTGGCGAACATTAGTTCTGAATTTGGTTGAGTTTGAATGATGTTCTATTACCATTCTTTTATATGTTGCATGCATATTAATATAACAGCTTTTGGCAAAGATCGTGTTAGACTTCCTGTACTTATTTCTGAGATATATACTACAAATTGAGAACCACTAGTTTCGTTCATTATAGGGGTATAATTTGAAAAAAAAAAGAATGTTCTTAAAATTTACAGGTGTAATAATTTATTGTTGTTAATACTTAGCAAGCAAAACCATTTCCGTGCCCCCTAAACATTTCGGCTATGAGCCGCCACTGCTACCAAAGCCCAGATTTGATTACAACACAACATTTTAATCAAAAATTATATAATTAAGTAAATAATCGTATTGTCCTTAACATCATATGGAAATATATGATTTATTAATTACTAAAGTAAATACATCTTGGGCTATTCCTGACCTGGAACCTCTGTCCTTTTGCTAATAGGACAGCCCTTCAATACATTTACATACTTTCAATTTTCAATTTATTTATCCCCTATATTTCATACAGAGAATACGTCATTTTACATTATAAGAAAAACATAAATATACACCCAAAGGTCTACTATATGCACTGCTTAGAAACTAAAATGTACATTGTTTATTTTCCATTTTTTGCTTTGTACTCTTCCACACTATAAAAAGCTTGTTCTGACAAATACCTTTTTATATTCTTAATATTACATAGTTTAGTGTTCTTTATTTTACCTGGCAATCTATTATACATGTCTTTTCCGATACTTTCTAATGATCTGTTGTTTAGTGTTCCCCTTAGTGTGGTCCTAAAATAGTCAGCTTTATTTCTTACATTATATGAGTGTACATTACAGTTCTTTATACATGTATTCCTTTCTATTACATATTTAATGCTTTCATATATGTATATGCATGGAACAGTTAAAATATTATGCTTGTTAAATATCTGCCTACAGCTAGATCTTCTCTCAACATTTTCAATTATTCGGATAGCTTTCTTTTGTAATCTGAAAATTTTTACTACCTCTTTTGCATTTATATTACCCCATAAAGATATCCCATATTTTATATGTGAATAGATAAATGCATAACACACTTGTTTTAAGGTTTTATTATCCATGGTTCGTCTAACTTGTTTCATTACGTATATACCTTTATTTAGTTTTTTTATTATATGTTCTATGTGTTGCTTCCACCCTAGGTGTTTATCAATTACTACCCCCAAAAATTCTGTTTGGCATGTTTCTGGAATACTTTCACCATCAACAGTACTTCTTTATATTTGTTGAACACTTCTTGAGATCGAACTTTATCCAGCATGTCTTATTTAAATTTATCATTAGGTCTAAGTTTAAGAAATACTGTTTTACTATTTTTAGGATTTCCTTTGCTTTATCTTCCACTTTCTGTAGAATTATTTATTATTATGGTTATATCATCTGCATATCCTATTACAGTACCACCATGCTTCCTTATCAACTCAAAAAGGTCATTTATACAAAGTAAAAATAAAAATGGTCCCAATTTTGAACCTTGAGGTATACCTGATGTTACATATCCCCAGTCTGACTTAATATTTTCAATTTCTCCCTTTGTGTTCTTAAAACTTACTTCCACCCATTGCATTCACTTTTTTAGATAAGATTCAACCCAATCTTGTGCAATTCCTCGTACCCCATATCTGTTTAGTTTTTCTATTAGTAGTTCTAAGTTAATGCAATCAAAAGCTTTACTTAGATCTATGAACACTGCAATAACTATTTCTCTTTTATTTAAGGCATTTATTATTGTGCTATTCACTTTATCTATCGCTTGTATTGTGGATTTGTGTTTTTGAAATCCATATTGTTCCTCCGCTATAATGTTCAGTTTTTTAATGTAAGACTGTAATTGTTCTAAAAATACCCCTTCTATGATCTTCGAGTAACTACCACATAGTGTAATTGGTCTATAATTTTCCATTTCTAACTTTCCACCTTTCTGTTTATATATTGGTCTTACAATAACTTGTATCTGGAAAAATTCCCTGTGTCAGAGAGACATTTATAATATGGCTCAATAGCTCTGCCATTTCCAGCTTTATAGCCTTGACAATTTTGAGATTTCATCCAAACCGCTAGATTTTTTGAATTTTAACTTATCTATTTATTTTATTACATCGTCTTTAGTTATCTCAAAAATTGCGATTGACTTTAGCTGTGTTTTCTGTGTGATTAAGTTTTTGGCCTGTGAAGAAGTATTTATGGTTTTGACTTTTTTTAACTATGTTTAAATAGTAGTTATTAAATATATTACAAATCTCTTTTCGACTTTCAATTACGTTATCATTATGCTTTATTTTTATGTTTTCAATTTGTTTACTGTTATTATTCTTATGGATTCCGATTACAATATTCCACATTGCTTTTGTTTTATTTTCTGATCTTTCAACTATTTCTCTATTGTAATTTGGTTTTGCAATTTCTATAACTCTCTTTGTTATTACATTATAGTCATTTATATATTTTAATGTTCTTTCATTCATATGTGGTGTTTTAATTGAGTTTAGAAAGTGCATTCCTTTGAGGGATATTTTTATACCTGTTGTCATCCAGGGTTCCAGTTTTTTATTTTTTCCGCCTGCGCTAATTTAAATCCTTGTCAATGGGATTTCGGTGTCTAAACCGCACTTTATTATTTTATTGAATATATCATATTTTTTGCTTACGTTTTGACTTTCATATACCCTATTCCAATTGGTTTGTTTCAAATAATCTTTTAATTTTTTTATGCTTTCATTATCTACTTGTCTTTTATATATAAAAAGATTTTGTATTTTTTCTTTCTGTGTGTTAATTTTTAATATTTGTCCATAGTGATCTCCTATCCCTGTTTTTATTACCGATGCTTCCCATTTCAATTTTGGAAAATTTGTGAAAACATTGTCGATGCAGGATTGTGAAGTCTTAGTTACTCTAGTCAGTTTATCTATTCCCGTTGATAAATTCTGTCTGTCTAGTAGTTCAGTCATTGTGCATTTTTCTTTGTTATTTTTAAGCATATCGATATCTAGATCTCCCATTATTATTAAATTATTATTCTTTTTGTAATAGATTTAATAAATTTTCTAAATTATTTAAAAATATTTCTCTATCTCCTGATGGGGATCTATATACCCCAATAACTATTATATTACTTTCTCTTTTAATTATCTCAGTTGCAGCCACCTCGCAATGTTTATCAACAACAAAATTACTGCAATTTATCTCCTTAAACTTTATATTGTTTTCAACATAAATAGCTACGCCCCCACTTAGATGCCCTTGCCTGCAGTAATGAGCCCCTAGTACATAACCTTGGCCATCTTTGTTCCTTTTTAAGAGTTATTGATTTCCTTTTACTTGTCTAACTTGGATTAGCTTTTTCCATTTGCCAAATATTTCTCTAACACTATTAATTAGTACATCTTGTTTCAACTTATTACTTTCGCTTTACAGCCTGGATTTTCATAACCTCACTTTTTGATATTTCTTACTTGCACACCTCACATTTATTTGCATCCCCTTTCCCTATTACAAATTATTAAATTTCACTATCCACATTTTTCAATCCTTCTTCCAGTTAACTATTATTTCATCATACATGATCAAATCTTCTCTACTTCTCAACCCACTCTAATCTCTTTTCCTTTACTGCAATTTTCCCAGCCGATTTAGTCATTTGTTGGTTGCTAAATTTTTTTGTTTTCGCTACCCACTTTTTACCTATTACTTACTTAAGCTGAATTTTCAGTGATTATACTTCTCAGCTTTTCTTGCCTCCTATTTTTCTATTGCAGTTAATAAACTTTATCCCTCCCAAATTACCTATTGCTTCATCACACTTTTTCATATCTTTTCCCCTACCTCTCATGACCTCATTAAATTCTTTCTTTTCTGCAATTTACTAATAATAGCCATTTTCTTGCCTTATTTATGTGCGCCTATTTCTCAATCTCCCCTGCTTAATTCTCACTCCTTTTCTAATCCCATGTGTCCCCAAACTGTTTTACTCTGCGTTTTCCTAATCACTTGTGTTGCCATACTTGTTCCAATTTGTACTGGCCATAATGCAACGTCTATTTCCTTATATAGAATAAAAAGAAGTATTTCAGAAAGTGGAGTGCCATTGTTACCTTATTTTCTTCTTTTCTTCACTGACCACCATATCAGAGTTTTCCCTTCTCTTCTCTTCTGACACTGTTTATCACTTCCCCTCCATCATCACACACTGCAGTTTCTCCACATAAATTTTGACCATTCACACCAGATATTAAAGTAAGCTGTTTACCTCTGATGTATCAACACTCAAATGCTTTGCTTTTTTCATGTTGCTTCTGTTGCTCATCTTCTCAACCATTCGCCTACGAATCCAGAATGTGCAATCAATCCTTATTTTCCCACTTAACTCTTTTCTTCAATTAGCCTCCTCTTTTGTTCTCTCTGCTCATAGGTATGATAGATCCTTATTAATGTAAACAGAGGCTCCCGTTATATTTTCTGATTGCTTTAACCCTTTCACCGATATGGACGTCATATGACGTCCAAGTTAAAATGCCCCAAAACGATATGGACGTGTATAGACGTCCTGCGCATACATGCATTTAGTGAGCATTTAACGCCAATTATTTTAATCTTCCTATTTTACAATAAATTTAAATTAGTTGTATATGGGATGTAAACATACCCTTAAAGGTTTCTATTTGAATTGTACACCTGCAAACCGGGATAAACACCCAAGGGCACATCTGCAGATTCACCCCAAATAATATTGGTTTCCTTGCGAACTTCTTTTTCGCGACACACTAGAAATTTTCAAAATGGTTGCTACTTTTTTGGTTGTGGGTGGTATCCTTTTAGGAAAGTGTTTTCTCTCCAGTATGAGAGGTGATGTCGTGGTGAATTTCTTACCCCCCAGTATAAAGAGGCCTCTGAGTATTATAATACTCAATTAGGTTACGAGCTATTTATACGCGCAAATACAGGTAGATGAATGTCTTGCATGAATTTACAGCCTGAAAATTACTAAACAATTGTAAATAGTTACATCCAGTGGTATAAAAATACTTTTTTTACAATTTAACTGTTTTTCAGAAAGAGGGATAGCTATACAAATAGCTGATCCGCATCACCCATATTTGACCCGCCACTTCCCCCAAACAATGGAGTAGCTAACATGCCATCTGTAGACCAGTACATGTCGCTGTTACCTATATCCTAAACATCTCCTTCATAATCACACCACAAATATTCCAGATTTTCTAAAGTAATATCAGAAGCCTGTATACATCATACACAAGGTAATTTATTTGCTACATTACGGGGATAAGTCATGGCTAACATTTAAATTTAACAATTTCAAATGTGCCATTCATTTAGCTCTTGATAGCTATAAGAAATCACTCTGAATATAGAGAAAGTATAAATAACTAAAATACAGAGCGAAAACAGCTGCATAAGGCTACTAGAAACCTTGGTCGAGAAACAATATAATAACAGATGCTGACAGAGAGTTTTCTTTCCAGTGTGTGAGTGTGTGACGTAACATATTCTCGTCATATTATCGCTTGGTATAGCATAAATAAACTAAACTTGAATCTGAGAAGTTGCTTGCATAGCTAAACATACATACATTGGTTTGTATACACACAAAACAAACTGATTCAAATATTAGGTGTGTTCGGCGCAAATAATGGCTTTTGCTACAATGAAACAAAATACTGAAATTTCGATGATTTATTAATGCAGTCCCTACTTTATTGTTACTGTAGATGTATACTGCCTTTAACAGGTTTTAAACCAGTTTTTGTTTCATTTAAATAACTTAATAAATACAGAAGATACGGAATTGTATTTATGATATATTTTTACAGCATTTAACAATTTAAATGTCCTGTTCTGTTTATTGGGTATCCGTTTCGGCCCCTGAAGGGTTTAAATAGCCATCGGCGAAGTAGTTAATACTTCTGTTTGATATTATTCTATTTCACCAAGCTGTTTCATAATAAATTTCCTTAATATATTATCTTATTGTATAAAATTCAATCAGTGAACTTAGAACCTGTGCATCTTATCCTGTAGCAATTTCATTGTAACATATTAAATATTTTTTTAGATAATCAGTCATGAAATTAACAGATTTAACATTTAATGGAGAGAGTGTTTTTTACTTCTCCTCAAAGCACTGTATCAATAGATATATAAATTGTTTACTTACAGATATGGATCTCCCTGAACAAAGGCCTGAGACTGTATCTCACCCAAGCCAGGAGTGGTATCACATAGCAAGCCTGCTAGTGTTACTTTTCTCAATTCCTCCAATTGATCTAGAAGAAAATGTGTCAAAAATGTACATTGCATAACACACACACCCAAAAATAAAGAGTATATATTAAAGAAAAGTTGTTATTTTATATATAAGTGCTTTATTATGTTTCAGTTTAAGTATGGCGTCTTAGAAAGAGCAGTATAGGTATAATAAATATCATATGTTAGCTGATTCAAAATTAAATTTTATTCCTTAGGCTCTCTACTTAGGTAATAGTGCATTAACATACTAACTTGAGGTTTTATGACTGAATGTACTGTGTAATAACATAATTTATTGCGGTCAATAGACTCTTACAAGAGCATCTGACACTGTCAATTATCTCTATACAGTCAAAATACAAAATGATCAAAATACATAAGTTATTTACAAAATATAGAGTTGTTTACAAAAGTATAAGTTATTTAAAAAGATCAAAATGCCTAACTTACGTACAAACCTTATTGTATACATAGGTATACAACTCATTTATACTACATACATATATATTACAGTTCATTTATACTATACAAACATTTTTGAATTAGGTATGATTTTAAGACCAGTTTAAATTTTGAGTCAAAAGTATTCTTAATTACAGATGGCAATTTATTATACAATATGGCTCCTATTTTAAATGGAGCTTTATTAGTTTGAGTTTTATTCGTGCTCACCCTATGGTAATCAGTTGCTCTCCTCGTATCATATGTATGGCAATCTTTATTGAGGATGTTATGTTGTTTTCGGTCTTTTACAAGTATAATGGTTTTGAATACATAGAGTGATACTACTGTTAGGATGTTTTGTGATTTAAATGTATCCCGACATGTTTGTTGAAAACGAAGGTTGTACATGGTTCGTATGCATTTCTTTTGTACTTTTAATAGCCTGTCCATATTGGTTTTACTTGTTGCCCCCCAAATTTCAATACCATATGTTAAGTGTGGGAAGATAATGCCATAATACGCAGTTTTAAGAGTATTGATATTCCCATATTTTGCTAGTTGTCGTAATAGGTAGAGTCCCCGAGTTCATTTTATTACAAACCATGTCTACGTTTGTACTGTAGGTTAGAGTATCTTCTATGTGAACGCCCAAAAATTTAAAGTTTCTTACCCGTTCCAAAGGTATATTATTAATGTTTATATTTAGATCATCGCTTTGAAATGTCATAAATTTTGTTTTTCCTATATTTAACTTTAGTCCATTGTTTAGAAAGTACCGAGATATTTCGCCAATTGCATTTGTTGTTTTTTCTTCTAAGCTTTCTTCTCCTTCACTCCAACATATTATAGATGTATCATCTGCATATGAGATGACCTTGCTGTTTACTGGTTCAGGTAAGTCATTAATATAAATCAAAAAAAGTATAGGTCCTAGTACTGATCCCTGTGGTACACCAGATTTCACTAAGTTATATTCTGATTTAATGTGGCTTATAACATTCCCTTTTTTCCAAGTTATTTCTGTACATTGCAAACGATTTTTAAGATATGATGTTAATAGTTTATTAATTTGTCCTCTGAAGCCATAGTACTCTAATTTTAAGATATGATGTTAATAGTTTATTAATTTGTCCTCTGAAGCCATAGTACTCTAATTTTGAGATGAGATGATCATGGGATACAGAGTCAAAAGCTTTGGAGAGGTCTAAGTAAATTTCAGCTGTGTTTTTGTGTTTATCTTTTAGTTCCAACAATTTGTGAATATATTCCACTATAGCTGTGATGGTCGATAATTTATTTCTGTATCCATGCTGAAAATGATTAAGAATTTTATTAGCAATTAAGAAACTATTTATTCTAGCTATTAAGACTTTCTCATACGTTTTTCTGAATACTGAAGTTAGAGTTATTCGTCTGAAATTGTTAACATCTGCATATGAACCTTTCTTATGAATTGGTCGTACCACGCTAATCTTTAATACCTCTGGAAATATGCCCTCGTTCATTGAGTAATTTATTAAGTGCACCAGTATAGTCAGCAATTCTTGTTTACAATGTTTTAGTATTATAGGTGATACGCCATCCCACCCAGAGGACTGTTGGTTTTTAAAGCTACTAATTACTTTGTCTATTTCTTCAGCATCCGTCTCATGCAAGTACATGCTGTTTATAATAGTTTTTTCTTTACTACCTATGTCAACTGTAGTATTGTCACCAATGTTTAGAAAGAAGCTGTTAAATAATTTACAGATTTCAGAGGGGTCATGTACTACTTGTCCATCCTTGTTCAGACTTAAATTTGAATGTTCTCCTATTTGGGATTTGAGTCGCTTGTTTATAATATCCCATACTGTTTTTGTGATATTATCAGAATTAATTATTTTTTCCTCTATTTGTTTTGCCTTTAATTTAATCAGCGCTTTCCTGTATTGTTTTTTATATTTATTATAGGCATCTGAGTAAGAATTTAATTTAGTCATTTGAAAAAATTCATACATTGCTTTCATTTTATTTTTTAAATGTGTAAGTTCGAGTGGCAGAGTTAATTTGTTAATTACTTCATGTTTAAGTGCTCTTTTGGACTGAGGGCAACTTTCATTGAAGTGGAGAGTAAATACATTTATGAAAGCCTTCCATTTTTCATGTGTATCACTAGCATTGTACACCTCTGTCCATTCCTCTTTTGCCAGAATATCCTTTAGTTTTTCTAGGTTATGTTTTCTCGTATCTCTAACATACCTATATACACTTTCCTTAATTTGGCTGAAACAATTGTAGATATCAATAATTTGACCCCTATGGTCCGACACATGAAATTCATTATTTATTGTACAAAATCTACTGTTATTCAGGTTCGTTATAATGTGGTCTATTGTACTGATTGAGTGCTCTGTTATTCTAGTGGGGCCCTGAGAAACAATTTTTAAGTTGAAGCTATTGAGGATATCCTTAAGATTTACATTATCTACATCTATATTAAAGTCACCGAGGATTATTATATTTTGGTTAAATGTAATTTTGCAGAGCATTTTTTCTAGATGGATTAGAAAATCATGTACACTTGAGTTAGGGGATCTATAAATGCCAATAATGAGTACTTGCCCTAATTCTGTACTGAGTTTAACAGCAGCTACTTCAAAAATCATCTCTTCACTCCCATTTTCTACCCACTCTACCCTATTTACAATAATATCCTTCCTTGCAAACAGCAAGACTCCTCCACTTCTGTGATTTATACGTCAATATTGGGAAACTAAATCGTAATTTACAAATTTTACAAAATGTACTTGCTCCTTCCTTAAGCCATGTTCTGTAAGTATGATAACCTGTGGGTTTATGTCATCTAAAACCGTTTCTAATACTTCAGCTTTGTTGGAAATATACTGTGTATTTTGGTGATATACTCTAAGGGTAGAGTTACTGTGTGGACTGATTTTATTGGCATAGGATGAACACGAATTTACATTTTGTCACTGCATACTATCTACTCTCCCATCTGAGTTAAGTACAAGAGGTTTTTTACCCAAAATGGTATTAATTTTTTCTGAGAGGAGTGAACTTAAGTAGCTCTTTCCCTTATTATTTAAATGTAAGCCATGTCTAGTATGATACTCACGTTTTAGGTTGCTTATGTCCACTACATCTACATTTGGAAACACTGAACACACCAATTTCACCTTTTTGTTTGTTTTCCGAATTTCCTTGTTAACACAAGAATTGTAGTTTAAATCATACCTGTTTGGAATGTTCACCACTATTACTTGGGTTTCGTTGATTTCCTCTGTTTGCAGCACTTGATTTAGCGTGTCTATAGCCCTGTTTGCTTCATTTTTATAAACGTCATTTGCACCAGCCACCACAATTTTCACTGCGTTTTTTTCACTTTTCTCACCCATGTTTGATGTAGCATCCTTGAAATTTGCGTTAGGTTTCACATAACCTATAACTTCACTCCTTGAAATTTGCGTTAGGTTTCACATAACCTATAACTTCACTATCACTAACATTTTCGCGTATTTTCTGCGCGAGTCCTCTTGCATGACTGTCTCCGTAGATTGTGACTTTCTTGCTCTTTTTTTTTAGTCGATTTACTTTTTGTGGTAGATTTTTTTCGAACTTCTTCCATTACTGTTTGTACACCCTCTTCTTCATTTGTTGCCAAGGCGGCGAATTTGTTCTCCGTTACGAGCACGTGTGGTGTATCGCCGTTCTTCGATTTTCTGGCCTTGATATTTTGCTTCCATCCTTCTTCTGATTGTATCTGGCTTTTTAGTTGCACATTATCTGCCGTTAGTTTTATTATTTCTGATCGTGCTTCACCTAGTTCTTTGTTCAATATCTCTATTACCATGTGCAGGGATTTGATGCATTCGCTCTTGCACCGCGTCGTCAATGTACAGGCCTCATCTGTAACTGCAGATTTCACAAGATTTTTCTGTTGCTCTCTTTTCCCTTCATTTGTAGCGCTTGTTTTACATTTGTTTAGGCTTTTTCTGTTGATATTTTGCTTATTTTTGTTATATCCGTTGGAATTTTGCGCATTATTTGAGGCATTACTACGAAGCGTCATACTACTGGCCGCCATGATATAGAATATAAGCATTTAAAATGCTATGTATTTTTATGTATTGACAGTATTATTATGCATCTTTCTAAGACAAATGTACCTACAGCAGACTTCTGAATACTTTTTAAAGCTTTGATTTCTAAAAGATGATTAGTAGAATAGGGGAAACCAGGAGAATAGTGCTACCTAGGGAAATTCTGCCACCGCTTGCCCACCATTGTTATTTATAGTAGGAGCACGTGATTAGTGCTCTGCTCTACCAAACTGTTTCAGAAATGCTACACAGTTGTTTTCGTAGCATTAGTTAGGTAGGTTATGAACTATGAGGGTTGGCTGATAAGTACAGGGTCTCACAATTGA
>CM060948.1:202958173-203010673 GCA_030765055.1 Mantis religiosa
CATTTATCTGTTGAGCAATGTATGTTAATAAAGGTTTTTATCAATGGAAATGTTGCTGCAGCTCACATATGACATTGCTTGCTCCTTCTCATCCATATTGTCTCCATGCCATGGTTATTGTGAATTCTCTGTAGAGAATTAGTAATTTATAGTGCTTTAAACTCTTAAAATACTTCTCATAGGGAGTTTCAATTGTGAAAAGTGTCCAGTTGTGGAGTTACAGAGTTGCTAACTGAAGAGCAAATAGCTGCCCGAGTTGAATTTGTCATATACAGAGTATAGGACTGACATATTTCTTTCATTAACTGTTTCAAAACAAATTGTGCTAGGACAACTTATAATACCTAAAATGTAGAGGAATTCTGGGAGATTAATTCTATGTATAGCAAATGCTGAAAATGTCCTCCATCTTGCTTATGGCACAACTCAACACGTCGTTCCATGTTACCAGACCCTCGTTGGAGGACTCCGTTGTCAATAGCTTGAATCTTCTGTGTGATGTGCTCCAGATCGTCCAATGTCTGGAGATGTGTGGCATGAACCCTGTCTTTTAAATAACTCCATAGAAAGAAGTCTTGTGATGTCAAATCCGGAGATCTCAGTGGCCAAAGAAATTTTTCAATCATCAAAGAAACTTGCAATTAGTTCCATGGATTTATTTGATGTGGCATGTAGCACCATCTTGCTGAAAATATCCTTGACTCAGCTCTACATCATTCAGTTGCTCAAGAAACTCCATGAAAATCAGTTGGTAGTCAGCAGTGTTCACAGTCTGGTTAAAAACACATTGGCCCCACTATTCTCTGTGCTGATAGTGCGCACCAAACTCTGATTTTAACCCGGTGCATAGGTGCTTCATGGATGACCTGGATTTTCAATGACCCAATGGAGTGAGTACTGTGAGTCCACATAACTGCATAAATAGAACCATGCTTCATCTGTGAACCATGTGATGGACAATATGGCAGGATTTTGCACAATGAACATTTGAAACCAACATCAATAACTCAACCTTTTATCCTTATCTGGTTCCTGTAGCTGATAAACAACCATAATCCTATATGGCTTTAGACCTGCACTTTTCACAGCTCTCTGACACAGTGAGTAGGTGTACCCGATTTCCTGCGACAAATGTCTTAATGATTTTTCTGGGTCAGTGATGCAGTTGTCTTATGTCAACAACAACTGTGGGAAGCCTAGATGAGCGATGCTTGCCTTTTTCACTCACCAGAGATCCAGTTGTTTCCAATTTGTTTACCAGTCCAGTATTGTGTGTGTGTGTTTTTTTTTTTGGGGGGGGGGGAGGATTGCAAACACCAAATTCTCTCTGATATACCCTTTGAGTAGCTGTAATTGAATTTGTAATCCAGTATTGCTTCACAAGGAAGAGTCGTTGATATAATGTGTGCTGCATTTTCACGTTGACTAGAAAAAAGTGTTGAAAATAGCTGCCAACAATAGCAACTAGGATTAAAATATAAACATCTGCTCATCTAGTGACAAGGAATCGAAACAACAGAACATTCTGCTTAACTTGGTGCTAAAGTTGGGTCATTGAACGAATTTTCAACAGATTAATTAAAGAAAGAAATGTGTCAGTTTAAATCACTCTGTATATCACATGTGTTGAAGAAAAAGGTAATTATCATTTAGCGTAAATTGTCATGTGTGATGAGATTGGATACATCATTAAACTTCCTTTTATTTATAGATGGCAGTATGAAGCGGAGGAGTGGCAGATGACCACTGGTGAAAGCCAAGTGTGCTTGTCTGAAGGAAAGGTTTTGCCCAGAGGAAATTGGGACTCAAAATGTTCTGGAATTCATTTTCTTCAGGAAGGATACTAAACCACTAATATTATTACTGTCACCTTTCCCAAATAAGTTTGAATTCATAATCATCATCATCATCATCATTATCATCATCATCGTCGTCGTTGTCATCGTCGTCATCGTCGTCATCGTCATCATCATCATCATCATCATCATCAAATTACTTATTTACCTATTTAATTATCCTTCCTTCCTTCCTTTCCTCCTTCCCTCCTTCCCGCCTTCCCTCCTTCCTTCCTTTTGTTTTAATCTACAGTAGAATAATAATGGGTGATCTTCTCACATCTCTTCAGTATGCTCTGTATTTACTTTTACAAGCACTCATTATCCCTTGAAGCAGATGTATTAGAGGGTATACATCGTAGTTCTATAAAATATGGTTTCATTTGCCTCATTACTGACCTCATTACTGAGGTGGTGTTGGCGGAGGTGGTGGTGATGTACTGACTCCCCCTACAGTAAAGGAACCACTTGACTCTTAGGATTGCCATTATTCAGAATTGCTGCTCATTTGGTGTCATTAGATTAAGTGCACCCAAAGCCAGACTTTCCGGCAGAGAAAAGTCCTGTCAGTACCAGGGATTAAACTCTGTTTGCCTTTACCAGAACCAAGTATGTTAAGGGCAATTCATTTTGTATTAATTAAAGATTAAATCTTATTTCCTGAATAAGCTGGATTTATTTATTTGTTAACCAATTAATTTTATCAAGTCTGCTTACCATTCCTAAAAGATGATGGTGGAATATCATTTTCATACCAGAAACGATCACTATTACGCACTACAACAAACTGATGTGCAAGTATGCAGGTAAATGTGGGTCCCAGTAGAGCTCCTTGTGCAGGTGATTCAAGTAGTCCACCAACTATTAAATCCACATCTTCTATGCGTCTGAAATAAAAACAAAGCAGTTATACAACTTCTATATCCCAAAGAATTATTACATTTTCATTTGTTGGCTGAAGAAGATTGAACAATTTGAATTCATATAAGGATAATTATAATACACATAATTTGTATTGTCACTTACCACTGCACATTTAATTACTATTAGAGAGATTAGGCATTTTTAATAACTTAAAATCTTACATCTCCATTATAACACATCTTTTCATGATCCTCAGTCAAAAAAAAAAAAAAAAAAAAAAAAAAAACACATTTTTAGATAACCTCTTTTACTGTTTTCTAAATTGTTTCTCTTATGTTTTAGGACACTTAACATAAAAAGTAAGTAATCAAAACAAAACACTGTAAACAATAATGAACCACAATTAAGAAGAATAGCCTGTTACAATAATGATGAGTTGCTGAAGAAACAACAGATAAAGTGAATAAATGAAGCATTTGCTTTTCCTATACATTTACAAGTAAGTGCTTGTGCTTACATGAATAAAAGGGTTAAATACTTGCAAAGCAAGTAAACCAAAAAATCTGTCAGCCCTACTTTAAAAATGTGTTGAGTAAACCAAAGAAAATGCTTGCCTATTTTCAAGGTTGGTCAAAATTAGCCACATTGCACTTTCTTTTAAAATCACATTTCAAATGTATTTTCAGGAGGCAAAACCTTATAAAGAATAAGGAGAAATTTAAGAGATATTTAAGCCCTTAATCATTTAGACCTTTAGACCTTTAAGAACTTCAACATTTATTTGAATTTGAGAATGAAAAGTGAAAATGCTGATTATTATTTAGCTACTTATTTTCTTACCCAGCTTAGAGAAACATCCAAAAGTATTTCTAATATGTGCACTCATATCTAAACACTCTGGCACAAACTATTCTTATAAATGCTTATTCATCTATTTACTTTATGTTAATCAAGATGAACATTCACAGAATTGGTTTTGCCCACCTCGTTAGCATGTCTACCTCACGTGCAAGAGGTCCCGAGTTCAAATCTAGGTCAGGGTGAGTTGCCTGGATAAGGCTTTTTCTGGGGGTTTCCCTTATTCTTCAAGACGAATTTCGGGTAACTCTAAGCTCCATTGACCCTGGACTCATGTGAGCATCATTTCACCAATTTCATTCATCGTCCAATATGACTTAACATTGGAGGACGTAAGTTACAAAAAAAAGAATTGGTCTTATTACAAATTTTCTTGTAGAAATAATGGGAGTATTGAATATAGTAGACTTATGCCATAGTCACATCACTTAAGATCTGGTTGCTACAGAGTGACTCTGAAATTCCATTCCCTTTGCATGATAGAGGTATAAAATTGTTATTAGTGCCTTCCCATTTGAGGGAAGTATAAGTATTGGAAAACTGAGACAGAAAGGAATCTCTCAAAAATGTATTTGGCATAAATTGTGTATTTTAATATGTACAGTATTTAAGCAATAATATTTTATCCATTCCCTACAGTTTTTCTAGTTACACAAAAGTCATCCAGAATGAAGACTTCTGAGGGATTTCCCAGAAAATCAAGATCTACATTTCATTTGTCACGAAAGTACCTTAAACGTCTAATTTAATCAAAACTGTTACAGCAATTTTTGAGAAAATAAAAATTTAAAAATTTTTCCATATAAACAGTATCAAGGGATGGAGGAAGGTATTTGAAAATCTTATAGGAAGATACCTTAAGCACAACGTGCGGACACACACACACACACACACACACACACACACACACACACACACACACACACACACACACACACACACACACACACACATACACATACACAAACACAGGGGATCTCAAAACATCTATTTCCATTAATTCTGGTTATTACATTTTTTAATGGAATAGAGTACTCATTTTAAGTGCTTAGTAGGATAAGTAAAAAAAGATGCTACCTAAGGGATGTTGTTTATCAAAATGGAGCAGCCAAAGAATTTTTTATTATTTACATAGCAATACTGAGCATTTCTGAGAGTACTGCACAGAAAGCAAATGAATGGGTATTTTTCCTTAATGTTTCAGATGAAAAGAACACAGTAAGAAGAAAATATTTGAATAAATTTCAAAGTCATTCAGAGATTGGTGCCTTAAACTGCAACCACATAGAGAGAAAGAAAATATGAAGATATGCTGATAGGATTATTTGTTGTTATGAAGTTAAATGAGGGAAATTAATCATTCCTCCATACTAGTCATGTATAGACTAAGGTTTTGGATAGATAGAGTCAACCTGAAAAACTCAATGCCATGGCCAGGATTTGAACCACAGATCTCCTGGTTTCTGTCCAGTCGCTCTTAACCTTTGAGCTACCATGGTCAACCTGTTGTCATGACATTACATTCTCAAATTAATTCATATATGTATTTTCCTGGTAAACTGCTAGGGGTCCTCGTATTCGAGATAGACACTGTTTGCGGCGACTTACTATTGTTACATACTTGATTTCAAGGCTTAATCTTTAAACCATTATTAAGTTATATGATAAAAATTAATCATTCCTCCATACTAGCCATATATAGGCTAAGGTTTCGGATAGATAAAATCAACCTGAAAAATTCAATGCCACAGCCAGGATTTGAACCACGGATCTCCTGGTTCCATCTGGTCGTCCTTAACCTTTGAGCTAAAATGGCCAACGTGCTGTCATGACATTAAATACTGTTGTTATTTGTTGTTGCTAATTCTTTTATGTCCAAAATTTATACTTCGTGGATTTATAACCTATCATAGATTTAAAAGTGTAGAAACAATACCTTATAACAGCAATCTATTGTGGAAACGTAGAGTCAGACTGAAAAATTCAATGCTATAGCTGGGATTTGAACCATGGATCTTCTGGTTTCCGTCCAGCCGCACTGACTCTACATTTCCACAATTTAGCCTACACACGGCCAGTGTGAAAGAATAATTATTTTCCATTAATTGACCTAATAGTGGTTAACTATAAAGCCCGGGCCTAAAAGTACTTACATGTTGTAAGTCACCATTGAGGTAGTTGTCTCATGTGTTTATGAGAACTCCTAAGTGGTTTACCGGGAAAATACGAGTCAGTTGGAGAATTTAATGTCATATCGGCACGTTGGCCATAGTAGCACAATGGTAGTGCGGCTGGATGGAAACCAGAAGATTCGTGGTTCAAATCCCGGCTATAGCATTGAATTTTTCAGTCTGACTCTACGTTTCCACAATTTATCCTACACACGGCCAGTGTGAAAGAATAATTAATTTCCAGCAATCTATTGTTAGAAATTTGTACTTGTACACAATAGAATAAAGACAGGGCAAATAAACACTCTAAAGTAAGCCAGAAAATTTGCAGGTATTCTCTTCTTTTATGCACTTGAAACATGTGACAAGTATTTAATTGACAGCAAGTTCTTGCAAGCATTTACTAGCTTTTATTCCCTTCACCCAGTGAGATGTAGATGAAGACAAATGCCACTTTCAGCACATTCATTTTAATCTAAGATAACTATGAATTTAAAATAAAGCACTTTCAGTATATTGTCTATGCTGATACAAATATAATTTATTAACAGCACATAATATCAAATATAACACTGGCTGCGAAATCCTATGATAATGATTAGCTTGTATACCAGTCATTTACATTTCTCACAACCATTCTAAGCTAGTTATTATTTATAGTAAGTCTATTACTTTTTCACTAAAATACAGGACACTTGAATATGTTGTGACTACCTCATCAACACTTTTTGAATATGGTATTTACATACTTAACATTGGAATAAAGGAAACATGACACTGAATAAATACACTTTGCATGAGAACAAGGTTGATTTATACTCTAAATAGAGTGCACTTACTCTTCATATTCCCAGAATTTTGTTTGTATTTTTTGCCTGAGTATATTTGATATCATAACTGCTTATTGCACAACAATGTATCATATATGACTGTAGATGGAATGTTTAGATTACACTTGAGAATCAGTGCATTGGCAACTGTGCTATCTAAAACATTTGTTTTATCACATGACCAAATAATGAATCATTTTTTTAAACAAGTGCTCAATACCTGCTTCAATGCCAGAATATTCAGAGCAAGCTCTACAATTTTAGGTAGGACTTCTACATTTATGCACTTTTCTTTTAAAACTTTAAATATTCCAATTCATTTCTTTGCATTGCTTCCTTGCAATTATTCTAGTAATTTAATTTTTCAGCTACAATCATTTTGAAAATAGCATGTTCATCAAACAGTTCTGCACTATTCATTTCTACACTGCTTACTTTCTGAATCAGCAGTATACTTAATTCTATATCATTCCACTGAAATTCTTTTTCCGAACTGGTCGAACAGAGTGAATTACAATTTAAAAACTGCTGCCTCCATGAATCCAAATTTTCAAGTCCTAAATTATAGAATGAATGAACATAGAAATAAAATCTACTCTAAGCAGCTTAGTTACAATCATACAATTCTTTCAACATAGACACTAGAGGGTGATCCAGAGATGAAAATAGTTAGAGCAGGATATAAATTCAGAATTCTTTCATGAGCAGGAAGCAATGCAAACAATCTTGTACTAGTGTAGCTTAGCCCTTAAGGGTAATTGACATTTGCAAAATCACAAGGCTGTTTCAGTCTTTTCACCCTTACATGACAAATATTAAAATATATATAAATTTTGATATCAATTGGCTTCCCAGTAGCTGTTTCCACATATTGTGGGCGACATGTGCTACGCATTCCATGCCTATAAAGTAATTTCTACCAAGGCTTGCTTATGATTTAGTAAAATAATTTTTTCTGCCATCTTTGTTTACTCCACCAAACATATTGTTCATAATGTCAGTAGATAAACACACAAACTTGGATTCTAAGCAGTGATCATGCAAAACTGACATCACATTTTTAGATGTTGGATTAGAAGTTTCATTTTTAAAGGAAATAAATTCCAATATTTTTTTATGCTGCTTGCCTTTTGAAATATTTAAATATTTATTGGAAGAAATCTGATAGTTTTGTTATTGCTGATATCAGTGGAAAAACTTACAAAAATTTACAATGTCAAGATATTCCTTGAGAAACTTTTTGCAACAACTAAGCCTGACTTCATAGACTTTTTAATGACATTTGTTGTGCAAAAAATGCAACTGTAGCTAAGATGGTATGCACAGTATGCAAACGTATCACATGGTGTGGTATGAATGTAATGCATTTAGCATTAATTATTTAAAAATAAGGTATGGTGTTCAAATGTATTCTCACTGCAGCCTATCTAAACTCTTCATTTCCTGGAATTTTATAAATTACCTTTTACTATTCACCCATTCTCTCTTGTCAAAAATGAAAGCTTGTAATTATTGTGACTTTGTGGGTTTGTGAAATTAAAGTCCAATTACACAAACTCAAAAATGTTCTTTATTTCCACCGACTTACAGTTGAACACTTGCCAATTACACAGAATTACGTAATGCACACAATTACAATTCACCAGTTCGTCCGTTACCATTCCACTGCACGCTCACAGTTATGTACACTCTTCCGATGCACGTACACAGTCTTCACGTCCATTCACTAGCTCGTCAAGCACTGACTTTTCTCCAGCCCGACGCGTTGCTTATATAAGACCAACTGGCCAATCTAGAAGGTTCTGGATTAGATGAAATATCCCGTAAGTTCGAGAAATCAAGGGGAGCGGAAAGAGACCGCACAGTAATGTTTTTCCAGCCACCCCTCGTTACCACTATAAGACAAATGAGTGGGCGTGCCCGAACGCCTCCGTCTCCTGCTGCTGCCGCCGGCCAGTTCTATAGGGAGTTCCAACATTCGGGTGACATTATTATAACAAGTGCAGTTCTCGCTATATAGAGATTTCAATAAGCGCTATTAAAAATTGGGTAAAATTTCCATTCAACTCAACCCACCATAATAATCCACCACATATGGGCAGCATCATGCTACTCCAACCAGAATTTTGACTTTTATGACCTACAGACTACTATCTATTGTGACTGCAGTAATACAGCATGAAGCTGAGTGGGCACTGGTGCTATCTATACATGGGCCAAAAATCTATACCCATTGTGGCTGCAGTAATACAGTATGAAGCTGAGTGGGCACTAGTGCTATCTATACATGGGTCAAAAATCTATATCCATGTGGGTGAACCCAAATCCACTATTCCATAGCTGAGATCCAGAGATGCACACTCCAACCCACAATGCCATAGCACAGAACAGAATTATAAATACATATTACAAAATTCTGATGTGTGTATGTGTGTATTCATAAGACTTTCTGTACTAAATCTTATACAACATTTCTTAAAAATCCTTATTATTTTACCTGCTTCATGTTTTTGAAGTAGATGCTTGTAGAAATGCCTTTATTAATATTTCTTTAAAGGTATAGTAGGTTTAAGTGATAGCCAAGTCATTTAAGACTGGTCACTCTGTGACGGCTTTAACATTCGATTCTCTTTCCATTTCCAGGACTTAAAAGTATGAGTGTTTTACTATTTGATAAAAGTACAGTATGCGCCAAAGTATACAGTACTGAAAATTATGTTAATCTTATAGTCATTACCTTACATATCAGGATGATATTGTAAATGTTCAAAATGTGCTCCATTGTGCTGAAGGCAGTGTTCATAACGATCACGCAAATTTTCCAACATATTCTGGAATGCAGGTTGCTGCAGAGTTCCAAAGAACAAGACGATCTTCTGACATAATGCAGACACAGTTTTGGGTGTTTCTGGACAATTGAAAACTTACTCCTTTAACATTCCCCACACATAATCACCAGGTGGTGTGAAATCGGGGGAATGTGATGGGTAGGGGAACTTGGGAAATTATTGGTCCTGCAAAGGTTTCTTGCAGCATAACCATAGACCCTCGAGCGGTGTAGCAGGTCGCCCCATCTTGTTGGAACCACTGTCTATTCATCTGCATGTTCCTGGCACGACAAAACCTTCTTAGATCCTGAATAAATGGCCCGATCAACATATGCACAATCATCATTATCTATGAAATATGGACCTAGCTCTTCATTTCCTGACACTGCACACCAAATTGTCACATGCACACTATGTAGCGGTTTCTGGACTACCTCTAGTATCTGGCCTCTCGAAACCAAGAAAGCAAGTTGTCTGGCAATTCATAAAACCATCCAAGTGAATGTGACTTTCATCGGAGAACCACACATTGAACACAAAATCTGGATCCTCGTGCATGGTCAAAAATCATGCTACCCTGACATGCCTATTGGGCTCTGTCAGTCATTGCCCAACCTGATTTCGTACGGATATCCAGCAATGTGTTTAAACAATCATCGAAGTGACATACTGCTAATGTTTAATTTCAGGGATGTTCGCCGAAGACTTTGCTTTGGAGACTGCAACACCTGATTGAGGACACGTCCATGATTTTCATTTGTGGACATAGCTACTGGCCTTCCATTGAGTTAACACAATACATTACCCGTATGACAAATTTTTTTGACAACAGATAGCATAACTGTGTTACTGTGTTACTTGTTGAAGTGTTCACAGTATTGTTCTGCCACTGAATTTAAACTTGGCCCACCTTAATAACCATTTCCATACGAGCGAAAATAATACTCCACTATAAACACTTTTTCCTGCATCCCGAGACCCATTGTCACTTCCAATCACAAAGCACAACGCTCTTTACACAACTAACTATACATCATGGCAATGTAGCAACTCGCAGATGCTCAGGTGTGCGCCAGCGCACTGTGCGAAAATGAGTACTGTATATTTTGGCACATACCATATAAGCACTGGAAAATTCAGACAAATAACGGGAAATATTTATGAAATGTTTCACTACATAAAACAGTTTATTACTGCGTATATAGGCCCAGCGAGACTTAGAGATTACGATAATCATTGTTATTTAAAATTCATTTTCTGTACTTTGAGTTTGGGCAAAGTTGTCTGTTGATGGTTAAGCTTAAATTCTGCTGACTGGCAAAACATGTACTTTGGACTGGTGAGCTGATCAAGAGAAATAAAGCACAGGTGGCCAAAAACACATCTCAACATGTTCTCAATGATGTAAACAATGATTACAAAAGATGGTGCAATATTTGGGAGGAACATAGTAGCTAGCGTGGAAATTGCTGATTTGGCTTTTGGGTAGGACTCCTATTTAAGCTTAGTTGAGTTAGCACATGGGGGGACTTTCTGATGGACTCTGGGCTGGGCTCTATACTGGATGAACTCAGGAGACTGCTCGGAAACATTAAGAAGAGTTTATTTTAAAAGTGCTACTAAAAGTTAGATTGCCCGTGGGGTGCATCGGTCCAGACATCTCCTGCCAGTTGCACAAGGTTCAGCCATATATACAACGCATAGCTAAAGGCATAGTTACACTATGTCACTATGTATGTAAAGATTTCTAAAGCGCCCCTGATATCATCAAGATCCAGGGAGTGCCTTGTAGAAGTGCTATGCATTTTGGAACATATTTATAAATTTGTGTTTGAATTTACATGTTTCTTCTACTCTACCTTCCCAAGCTATATAGGGTTACTATAGGGTTACTATATAGGGTTGTGAGTAAAACCCCTGTCAGCCCCTACAACCCTCATGTAACAGTATTTCACATTAACTGTGTGTCTTTGTGTTATAAGATTTTATTTATCTCTTGCAGTTTACAGTTATGCAAAGGTCACCAAGAATGAAAACTTCAGACAACGTTTCCAGAAAATTTTAAATATACATTTCATTTGATATGAAATGTCTTAAACATATAATTTAATAAAAATTGTTATTGCCCTTTTTGAGCGAATCAAAATTTTTGAAAAGCATTGAAACATGCAACTTTTTGTTCCCACGCTTATCAGTCATATATAGTGGTTCATGCTAGTCTCAAGTGATTTAACAGATTAATTGCATGTTGAAGAAAAACCAATAATTGTTCATCTTATTTGTCAAACCTGTAAACAGTGAAAGTTGTGTCTGTGTATTTTGCGGGTAAGTGTGGTAATAGTCTTAGTCAAAGTATAAACTTGAAAGAAGCGTAGGGACAGTGAAGCACAAATTAGTACAAAAGTGAATCGAGAATATATTGACACATTGTTTCACTCACACTGTTTATTCACAGGACATGTTTCAAGAGCTCTTGCTCCTGGAGCAAGAGCTCTTGCTCCTGGAGCAAGAGCTCTTGAAACATGTCCTGTGAATAAACAGTGTGAGTGAAACAATGTGTCAATATATTCTCGATTCACTTTTGTAATAGTCTTAGTGTTTATCTTTTAAATGCATACTTCAAAACTTCTTTGTTAGTTGTATTCAAAAGGAATCCAGAGTATTTAGACTGGCTTAGGCAGAATCGGTTAAGCCCCCCTGCATTTAGATATTTTGTTGTCGATTCAAAGAAGGTAATTGACTATTGTGATACAAATTAATGTAATTGTTAGTGTATTTTGACACCGCCTTTATTGTTCTAGATTACATTCACAATATGTCATGAATTTACATCTGTAAAACCAATCACAAAATTTTTCCTCTTCCCTTTTCCATGTCACCAAGAGATATAGCCCTAATTCCTACATATCAGTGACCACTTTCTAAATGATCTAGAGGAAAGACAGAACAACTGATTCTTTTTATCAAAAATATCTCATCAAAAAGGAGAACAGCAAGAAACCTAAAAAAATGGTAAATATGGACAAAAGGGTTCTATACAAAAACTTCTGAAGTCCCAGAAATTGGCAATTTATGTAGTGATTTCGAGATTGAATTTTTGGATGATAATGATTCAACATGTCTTCATTGTAAAGAGACATATGCAATAAAAAGAGGACAGATGGTTGGGTGAAATACATAGAGTGCTTCAGATGGACCCATGAAGGCTACACAGGATGGAAAGATGATGTAACTGGACCTATACACATGCATACCATGTCTTAGAAATAAAAACTAATACTACCCAGTTTTGTCCCATTGAGGATCCAGTTCTGCCCCAGGTATGGGCCAAAAACATATTTTGTAAACCAGAATTGCCATTCTCATTAAATAGAATATGAAACAATGTACTGATATGTTGATCAATGCATTACCTATAAATTATTCCATTGTTCATGCAAACATGATTTCCCATTAATTAGAGCCAACTGAATAAAGTTTTGTTCATGTTTCCTTAGTTTCAGTCCTGTTTATGTCTTACCACATATTTCCCTATTTCTTTGTTCCTGTTTTCTTTGTCTTAGTCCTGTTTATGTCTTACACATATTCCCCTAGTTTCTCAAAAATCATGTCATATCTTTGGAGTATGCTGAACTTAAATACCAAGTTTGATATTTCACACACACACACACGCACACACGCACACGCACACACGCACACTCGCACACACGCACACATGCCCACACGCACACGCACACACACACACACACACACACACACACACACACACACACACACACACACACACACACACACACACACACACACACACACACACAGGGAGTCTCAAAACATGTATTAAATTTCAACATCAAGTTGTTGGGTGGAATTCAATACTTCCTTACTCTTAAGTATGTATTACATACATTAAATGTAAAAACTATTTGTAATTGGTTTATTGACACTTGTCACTTACTTTACATGACGAGTGTCAATAAACCGACTACAAATCGTTTTATGATTAATTTTTACGTCATTGTTACTAAATTCCTCCAAACACACATACATTAAATATCATTTGATGTGTATTGAAAAACCAATTAAAAATAGATGTTTTAATTAATTTGGATGCTACTGTTACTAAATTCTACCAAACAAGCATAATAATTTGATGTTGGAATAACTGAGTATGTTTACCTGTAAACTTTGCTTAGAAGTTCAGTTTTATCAGATGGTACTGGTGTAGTGAAATTAGTATATTCTGTGTTGGCTGCAACATTAACACATTTCTGCAGCCAGAATGGATATGTTGGTAGACCATGGTCCCTGCTCATATGTATAAGCAGTTCCCCTCTCTGCCAACCTGAAATTATATGTTTTGTTACACTGTGTGTATAAATGTTCCTAAATAGAAATATTAGTAATGATGAAAATGAATCATTTCTTCACACTACCCTTTATAGGCTAAGGTTTTTGATAGATAGAGTCAACATAAAAAGAATTTAATGTCAGGACGGCACGTTGGCCATGGTAGCTCAATGGGTTGGAGTGACTGGACGGAAACCAGAAGATCCGTGGTTCAAATCCCGGCCATGGCACTGAATTTTTCAGGTTGACTCTATCTATTAGTAATGAGTTGGTTTGAAATAGCAGTTACCTTGACTAGAAGTTGAGGAAGAAGCATATAGATTTGGCTGTTGGGCTGGCGATTCCAGCATCAACTGCAGTAAATGAAGTTGACCATTATTATTTTCCTTCAGCTCACTTTCATACTCTGTCTGAGAAAAATGTCAATATTTCATATATTGTCATACAAATGAAAATGTTAACAAAAATAAATGAAAGAAGAAATAAATTAAAAAGGAAAATATCAAATAAATTAAATAAATATGAGAAATAACAATGTTATATGCCTGAGAAAGAGAGTCTAAATGTTCATAGTCTAAATGTTTTAAAGAAACTGCTGTTTAAACAATCACGTTTCACCTAGGCTCATTATCAGGCACTTAGCTTTGAAAATATTGATATTAATTACTCCCTTTTACATAGCATGGTAAAATTAATATTTTAAAATCTGTAAGACATGCTAACTGCAGCACATTTGTACATAAAACTGTAGGTAGGTCACAGAAAGACCCTAGTGAAAAAGATTTCCCCCCCAGATGGAAATTAAAAATCCAAGACCTCTCAATGTAGAAGCAAAAATGGTAACTCTAAACAATAGAAATAGTCATATTGTTCTTCTCTGACACACAAGGTCAAAGAAGTATATTTATGGATAAAATAGTTAAATTGAATGTTACACTTAGTGAAACACTAGGGCAACCTTTCGCTCTTGAGGTTCTATAATTAGTTGTTCCTTACCTTACCCCTAATGCTAACAACATCACATGTTTCTAGTCCTCTCTTGTAGGCTGCTGGACTTGTAACAGCATTCTGCCACAGAAATGAGTTCTCTGGTTTGAATTACCCTCATGCCAACAACATCACATGTTTCTAGTCCTCTCTTATAGGCTGCTGGACTTGTAACAGCATTCTGCCACAGAAATGAGTTCTCTGGTTTGAATTACCCTCATGCCAACAATGATGCCAATGATGGGGAAGATGTTGAATACCATGGGCATTTGCATCCGTGGGTGCAACTTTTCACTGCTATGCCATAGGATACCTGCCTTTATTGCAAAGCACCACTCACGCAATGGTTTGTTCAGTTTGGGAATAAGGTCAAAACTACATGCACTGAGGTCTGGTGAATGGGGTGGGTGAGGTAGTATTTCCCATCCTCAGACCCTTACACAAGTCTTAATGAAGTCAACTGTGTGAGCTATAGCATTACCATGGATTATGAATGTATTATCCAGCAGCGCCAAATGCTTTCACCAATATATAATGCAGATGTCATCTTCACGAATAAGGTGAGACACCAGAATGCTGTGGCTGTCATACACCAGAATGAACATGACCTGAAGAGTGATGGATTGTGTTGCACCTTGTGTCATCATGATATACCTCGGTAATGTCATTCATCAGACTGTGTCTTGAATTCTGGTTTGTATACTCATGCCTAGTTTCATCAATAGAAATAATACAAATGACCATGTAATTCCCACAAATAATTCCAGGTTGATATCATTGGTTTTATATTACGTCCACTTCTGCACTCTGATAACTGATGTGGTACACATTCGGAACCCTTCTTGTGCACCTTTTACTTCTATTGTAAAATGTAGAACCTGCTGCCCTCAACATACCCATATGTGTCACTAATTCCGCACAGTCCAATGTCGGTCCTCTGTTAAACACTGTCCAATAACAACAACTATGAAGATATAAGTATAAGCAGACAAGTTTGCAGCAAGTTTGTAGTTGCTATGTGGCCCTCTCAGAATACCTTCCCCAATATGCAATTGTGTGATAGGGGAATGCCCTATTTCCAAAACTTCTCATAGGCCCTCATGACACTGAGTAAGATTTCCACCATGGAGCATGGCAATTTTCACATATGATTGCTGTTTCAATCTGACGTATGGCCAAACTCAGAATAAATCTACCTGGCGCTAGTACCTAGCCATCTGTTGGTTGAATTTGGTATATGGTTTTCTTCTGAATTTATACTTACTGGCAGTATATTGATGCCACATCTTCAAAACATCTCATATCATTGCCAGGATTTAGAAAATCAATTTCATACGTAAATGGGAATTTCCATTAAATGGTGAGAAACCACCTTTCAATAACACTGGTCGACAATATTTAACTTCTTTTCTTTCACAAGAATTAAAATAACAGGTTCTAAAAGTATTTTTCGTGCTGGATTCAAATATAGTTACAGTTTTTCCCCATTGGGCAAGAGTTTTGTGTGATATTCATTTGAGTTTTTTATAATATTCCAAAAAATCCGTAACTAGCTATCTAACTCAAAATTATAACTACTGATTCTGACTTACCTAGAAAGTGGTAGATAGTGATTTTCAGGTATATTTTGCATCTGGAACGTCTCTCATTTTAGTCCAAGAGTAGTCAAAAAGTGGGCGTTAAACATTACACTACACTAGCATATTGGAACTCCACTTGCCTTGGTACCTCTTCTCTATTGTAGAAATTTGCTGATGAAAATGCTCACCGTGTTCATCGCTGACAGCTCCAAGGTTTTCGGGGAAGAAGTCCAAGTGAGAGTCCAAGAAGTGAATTTTTAAAGACATGTTGCATCCCATAGCTTTATAAGAATGCAGAAGATCAGCCACCATGTCACGATAGTTTTCTGCTTTATTGTTTCCACGAAAATTGCAACACAAACTTTTGAAAGACTGCCAGGCTGCTTTCCCCAGTGGATTTAACAGTCCCTCGAAATGTTCATCAGCCATTAATGATCGGATTTGTGGTCCTATAAAAACTCCTTCTTTCAATTTAGCGTCACTGACTGGGGAATTTCGATTTCAAGTACAAGAATCCATCAGAAAGTTTATCCATAGCTTTGACTAAATTTTTCATAACTCCTAACTTAATAAGCAATGGAGGTAAAAATATTTTTTCAGGCTTCACTAAAGGGACACATGCCACATTTTTCTGGCCAGGGATAAGAGATTCACGTTTTGGCCATGACTTTCTAACGTAGTGAGACTTCTTATCTCTGCTGTCCCATTCGCACAAAAAACAGCAAAATTTGGTGAACCCAAGTTGCATACCAACCAATAAAGCAATGACCTTTAAATCACCACAGATATTCCATTCATATTTTCCATATTGTATTTTCTCTAAAACTAGTTTCATATTTTCATATGTCTCTTTCATATCAGCGGCATGCGCTACCGATATTGATGGAAGTTTATTGCCAATATGTAGCAGCACAGCCTTCAAACTTACTTTAGAGGAGTCTATGAACAATCGCCACTCATCTGGCCGGTGTTGAAGCCCAAGAGTTTCCATAACTGAACAAATATTATTACAAAACACAATACCATTTTCTTCAGAGAAGTATACTTTGAAAACACTATGGCGGCTACGATATCTACTAATTCTTACATCTTTTTGGAGTCGATTCCACCTTTTGAGTCTGGAAGCTAAAACTTCCGCTTGTTGTTTAGACAGATTTAAATCGCGAATCAGGTCACTAAGGTCTTACTGATTGGGAAAGTATGGTTCTCATGAACAGCTACTGGCTTCATATGTAAAATCATATTTATTTTCATCTGAATCATTTGGAGTTTCAGTCAGGTCAGAACCAGAGTTATCACTTAAGGTCGTATCTGCATATATACGAGGAACTCTTCACTGTGTAAGACAGGTCTCATTGCAGATTGCAAATTCGGATACTTAACTGTATATTTTGTTTTAGATGTGATTCCTTTAATATTTGTCAAACAAAAATAACAGTCAGTTAAATGATCCTTCGGTTCCCTCCAAATCAATGGAATTGCAAATGGCATATGATGTGTACCATTTTTCCACCCAGTCAGCAGTCTAACACATGAAACACAGCATGTATTTGGGGCCCAGCTCTTATCAAAATCACAAACTTGACAGCCAAAGTAAAGTTTATAATGCTTCTTTACAAGTGGGGTCAAATTTCGCCTCTGAGACTTGAAGGTCAGCTCACCACAAATATAGCAGAAATAATCTGCATGATTTACACAATTTCTTGGCATGATGAAAAAATAAAGCACAGAAATACAACATGCACAACATACACAATACACTTCTAAACAGAAAGGAAGGAAATATTTCACGACTCAACAATCTCACAGTCAGCTCAATACTGACACATCACAATGCCAAACAGGCCTGAACATGTCTAAACAACAACAATGAACAACAATGAACCTGCACAGTCATGTTTTATTGCACTTCAGCATGACATTGCAAATAATTTCAATAATACAGCTTGAGTAAAATAGCTACATATGAGGTAACGGTTCCTATGACAGGTCAAAGAAAACGCTAAAATCATATTTTGAAAAGTAGCTTTTACAGAAAAACTATGCCTGATGGGAAAATTCTGACTACATATCTGAATTCAGGATGGAAAATGCCACTAGATTCACTATTCAGATCTCCTGTGAAAAGAACCTTGTCGACCAGTGTAATGAGGCAATCAATAAATTCATGACTTTGAAAAATAGAAGGGTTCAATTTGAGTTTGTAAAAAACCGAACTCAAATCTAAATCGCTTATTATTTCGGTAATTGTTGACATTCATCTTTCCTTAGTAATTTACATGTTTTACACAAGCTTAGCTACTAAAGCATTATTGTTATATTCTTATAGCCATGAATCTTCTGATGCCAAATATACAGAATTTTAACAACATAAAGAAAATGAATTACTGAAATAGCTTTTGTTTGGAAAGCAATATGGAAAAGTAGTGCAATGAGGTTTCTTTCATTATGACTTACCAGTTCTGATAAAACCATAGAATAGAAAATCTCCAAAACTGTTAAAGCAACACTGTTGAATGTTCCTGCATAATTGGCACTTGAATAACCATTGAAATATCCTTGATCCTTCAGCTTTATTTCAGATGCATCCATAATTAACTGAAAGAAAATACTATACTTAAAAGCACTATAAATGGGAAGGTATGAACAGCATTATTTATTTTGAAATGAAATAAAATTAAGGGGCAGATCTGTTAAAAGCTGCAAAATACACACATTGTGCAAGTTTTTCTGACCTATATGCCTCAATGCTCTAAGTTTATATAATGATATGGTAGCTTAAATAAATACTGATTCTTACTGAGCAAGGACTATGATACAATGAAATACAAAATTATATGAAATAACTGATATCCATAAAAATGTATCTAAACAAAAAAGAATCTCCTATGTTTTGAAGACAAAATAAAAAAGTTTGGAATTGAGTTACAATCATAAATTCATAAAACTAAATCCTTTTATGGAAGTGTTGAAAACAGTGTTGTTGTATAAATTAAGTTAATTAGGAGTCGATTAATAACACGACTCCTAATTAACTTAATTCATAAAACTATTCAATGCCACATATATTTTAATTGCTGAAGGACTAGTTTAGAGAGTTGTTGCTTCCATTCACATAAAGATACAGCAGAAAATACATTAATGCAGACCGAAAAATGGTTCAGAGCCAACATTTATTTACTCAAAGAAAATAAAACTCAGATTATGATATTTAACCTAAGAGAATCACCAATAAATAATAGTTTGAGTAGCATTAAATTTTTAGGAATAGTAATTGATAATAAACTATCATGAGCACCGCATATAAAGTGCATAACATCTTAACTTTCCTGAGTTTTTTACAATGTCAATCAATTGTCTGATCAACTGTCCATTTCATCACAAACATTAAGTCCACATGCCCAAAGCATACATTAAATTAGTGCATTTTTCTTTTTTCCAAATCATAATAACATGGAATTTTACTCTAGAGAAATAGCTTGTATATCTCTGAGGTTTTTTATTGCAAAAAAAGGTTATTTGAATAATTTCAGTTGCACTAAAACTGAACACTGCAAAAACACTGCAAACCATTATTTATTAAATTACAAATAATGATAGTTATAAATTTATACATTTATCCTGTACAACTGAATATAAAAATATCACTTATAAGAATTGCAAATAAGACAAAATATACACTCATACAATACTCGAGCCCATCAACTTATTAATGTTCCAAAACCTAGACTGATAGCTCAGAAGAGACTCGAGCCCATCAACTTATTAATGTTCCAAAACCTAGACTGATAGCTCAGAAGAGTTTTGAATATTAGGTATGAAACTTCATAATAAGTTACTAGAAATAAAATGATGTAGAGTAACATCTTTTAACGACATATAGAATGAATGGTTAGTTGTTAGACCTTGTTATTCACTAGGGGAATATTTAGAAGTATAGAGTTAAGCAGTTCTTGTATCTGTAACTTTTAGGATAAGTTTTGTAATTTGATTTTCAAAATTAAATATTTATAGCAGTTAAACTGAACTTGATATTCTGTATAGTGATGATAAACTTTATGTTTATTTAAGTACTATAGGTGAGGTGATAAGAATGTATAATGCTCATAAGTAATAATCTTCATAATGTAAATAAGGTTAGTACATAGGAGTAGGCTCGGCTTAATATCAAAATGTTTGTAATCATATTTCTTGTAGTCTATTGCTGTACAGCTCAATGACAATAAAATTATTTATTTACTTATTTATTTATTTATTTATTTATTTATTTATTTATTTATTTATTTATTTATTTATTTATTTATTTATTTATTTATTTATTTATTTATTTATTTATCATTTTCAGCCTTGAAGGTCTGACCATCAAAGACCTTTGAGGTTGAAAATGGAAGCAACAGCTCAATAAACAAAGATTTTGAAAGTACTCGCAGCTGGAAATTCAAAACAGCAGAATTAAAAGGAAAATTCTCTATGCAAACAGGAACTCTTATAGTAAATTTATGGAAATTATTTGCAATAAAAAAGATAAAGTTTTATACATAAAAGTTCACTTCAGCACATTATAAAAAGAACAATGTCCCTAAATATTCTATTATATATAGTGATAAAGAAGTAACAGTTAAACAAAACATCGTTAATTCATAAACCTAAATTTTGATAATCTAAAATTTCAAAAATATAAAAAAGCTACAGAAAATAAAGAAGGAAATAAACAAATCAATAGAAGAAATATTGTATAATGAATCTACAGCTTCTGGACTTGATATAGCTCTTTTTGAAACACCTTACAGCAAAGTTTCAGAACTAGACAAAATGTATCAAGAATTAAAAAAAAAAAAAAAAAAAAAAAAAAACTTTAGGGAAAAATTTAAAGCCACATAACTCAATTGCTGCAATCCGATCTGGAAATCTTCTGCTCCATCCAGTTGGAAGAAGAACTATTACCCAAAAACTCATACCAGTAAATGAACAGATGAGATAAATAACTAACTCATTATCCAGTGTTCTAGCAAAAATTACGGAAAGAATGATTTCAGTCAGATTAAGCTTGTATTCTGAATACTGAAACTTTCCATTACCCTGCCAAGTTGGCTTCTGGAAAAATTAAGCAGTGAACAAGTAATTAAACTCAGTCAAGAAATTAAAGAGGGATTTAATAGAAAAGAAGATACCTTAGTCACATTTGTTAATCTGAAATCTGCATATGATACCGTATGGAGATGCAGTCTTATCAAAAAGCTACAACAGATGGAAATTAAAGATAATATGCTTCACTGGATATAAGAATTGTCTTAGAAAGACATTATCAACAACAGTCCTGGCGCAACAGTCCTAGTGGGTCAAGGCCTGACAACATGATTGCTAGACTGCCGACCTCACACCCAAATGTACAAGATAGAGGTGGGGATCATCCAACTGATACAGGATGGAGATGTGGTCAGCATCTGGCACCCCCAGCTGGAAAGTTGACTTATGCAACCAGGGCTGCTACCTAGCGTAGCTCCTCACTTTCCTCAAGTTGCTGAGGGGGCACCTGCCCTCTATACCTGGGACTTAAAATCCGCACCCTCCAGTGGATGAATCCTAAGCACCCTCCATGTCAGGGAACCAAAGCAGGATGCCCTAGCCCACTACAACATAGTGCAGGATGCAACTCTCTATGGTTCATTATCAAGATAAGATTAATAAAAACCCAACTAGATTTAACTTAGGATGCAATACTTAGTACCACTCTAATGAATATCTATGTAAATGATTTGCCCACATAATTACAACAAACAGCCAACAACACTGTATTGTATGCAGATGACTCAGTAATTTGCAAATCACTGAAATCAAACTTGAAATTATAAAAACAAATGTTCAAAATTCTCTGAAAACAAGTGAACAGTAGTATTCTAAAAAACCCATTAATTAAACACTGTAAAAAGTAACTTTCAGCTCTTTACCCTAAGAAAGAAACAACTCAGCATTATATTCCAAATGCTCTCAGTCTTCAAACCAGGTGTATAGATGATTAGCCTTTGATGTTTTGGAAGCGTACATCTCTCCCATCATCAGGATAATGAGTGAATAAAGACAACGAGGTTTTGGCAGGTACCTGTGTTCAGCCCAAAGATTTTTGCTGTGTGCCCACCCAGGATTGTGTTTAACCGCAGGAAGGGTTTTCTTTCTTTTATGATGTGTTATGGATGTGGTGTTGTGATTGAGGATGGTAAAAAACTGCGAGGTAGTAAGTTACTCCTCTGAAGGAAGACAGGATGCTATGCCCAATGCACCCTGGCGATGAAGCAGATTAACTTTATAATTTAGGTAATTTTGAGGTCAAATGGCCCTTGATTTGAATATGTAGAAGCTCAGCTTTTGCTGCTGGTGGTTTTGCTCCATGGTTATCTTGGATGCCCATAAGTCATGCGGGGGACCCAAAAAAGTCGAAGTTGACGTCTTGTTGGATCATAATCACCAAGAGACCTAACCAGGGCACTTCTATGCAAAGATACAGTGGATATAATTTTGTTGCTCGGCGCTTAATTTCATCCTCCACATATAGAAGTAATGAGGCTTTGTGAAGCAACCTTACTGGGAAAGATCGGCCTACTGAATAGATGGACCTAAGTCCTCTATTCTCAGCACGTTGAAGCCATGCCAGCCAGCTGTCTGCTGCCATGTCCCAGACCTTGCAGGCATATAGCATCAACGGGACTATGAGTGTTCAAAAGAGGTCTAACTTCACTTGGACTGGCGTGAACGAGAACTCGGCTTAGAGTACAGGGAGGCAATAGCTCCCTGAGTCCTTGCTGAGAGGCTCCTAATGTTTTGGTGAAAAATTAAACCTATGTCTAACTTGACTCCTGGAGTGAATAAGTCTGTCTAAATTTGTGATTTTTGAGCCAATTGATTTCCATTTTTAAGGAACTTCATAAATCTACAGTAGAAGTTAACTGGGTGGGAAAATTTAGACAAAAATTTACACAGGATAGAATGGGGAACACATGATTAAGAAGAGATAAATTATAAAGCAATATTGTAAGATAGATATACCTTATCAGCAGATGTAACAAGAAGTACTATAGGAAAAAAGGAGCAAGGATTGAATTGGAGACTAAAGCACATTAAGGATAACTTGTAGCTATTTATAAATCTAGTAACAATTCCATGTATGTTTCATTTGGATTTAGGACAAAAACAAAATGATAAAAGTAGCTGGATAAAGAAAAACGTTATGATTAAGATTAAAGAGAGTCATAAGAACTTCTGCAGATGAATCTTTAATTGCAAATGTTTTTAACTATCTGTAATGTACTACTACTATAGCATCTGTTTGTACTAAGTAAAATATATGTGGGTATGCTAATGAATGTTCCCAGCAAAAGTAACAAAGGATATATTTTAGATCTGCTATGGTCACTCATTTTAATTGGTTATTACTACTTATCTTTGATCATTATGACCTGCATTTAAAGTAAGTCATAAATACTATAGTATATGAACAAATAATGAAATAAACAAGTAAATAGAAGATAGCAACAAAAAATAACAATATTACCAAAAATAACAATGTCATCCTTTAACTCAAAGTTTGCTTTACTATCTGCTGGAAAATCACATATTCCAGATCTGTACACCTCATTCTAGCCGAAATCATAAGTTATCATATACCATCTGTTCGCTGTTCAACAATATAAAATGTTTAATTATAAAGGACATATTTTTCTAATCAATGCCACTATCTGACCACATATTCTCTAGAAAAACAGATAAACCAGTTATTATTTCTTGCCTCATCTTACATTCTGGTAACGTAACCCATGGCGCATGGCATAATAGTCCGCAGTGGGCCTGAGCCTACCAACCCCACTGCTGGTCTCACACTCACATATGTAAGGCAGAGGTGGGCGATCATCCAACCAATATGGGGAGGGGATGTGGTCAGCATTTTGGTACCCCCAGCCGGAAAGTTGCCTTTCAGTCCAGGGTTCGCTACAGCTCCTCAAATTCCTCATGAGTGCTGAGTGAGCACCAGTCCTATATCAAAGACTTAAAATCCACACACCCCCAGGGGTGGAATCGATCCTAGGCATATTGCAGATGCAGGGAGCCAAAGCACATGCTCTAGCCCACTATACCATGCTGCAGGACTTACATTCTGGTGCATTTGTATATCTGGACAGAATTAGTAAATTGAAAGAGCAAGAACTATAAAGTATTGCCGAGGCAGAAAATGTAATTGATAATGAAATTACAGGGAACTTAGAAATAAGACTTTTGAAAAAGACAGTATATTATGTTAAACGTAAAAAATAAATACTTGATTAAATACCTCGCCCAACACAATGGGAAGAAATTCATTATATGTAATATGTTGTATTTCAGCTATGGTAATTCTACGAGCCTCTTGAAACAGTGTTTCATCATCCCAGTGCTGGTTCAGTGAATTCAGTTCTGCAGCTAGTCGATTATGTTCATTAAGTAATGTAGTGTATAAAACTCCCAAAGCTGATAGCTCATTACATCTGAAAAGAGAATAAAACTCACATCAGATATAATCAACTTGTGAATTTACATGACTGAATCAATCTTTATAGAAACAGGTTATTTAAATATAAGTATAACAAAATCTACGTAGATTTCTTCTTTGGTCTGACGTTTCAACCCAGAGATTTCACAAAATGTTCTTTTTAACAGAATCATTCTGTATTCTCTGCTGTATGTGGAAGTATAAATATGGTATCAAATATGTATGAGATATTCTCGGGAAACAAGACAGGTGAAAAGAGGATTAGAAATTGACGTTTCGAGGGCATACAGCTCTCCCATTATCAGGATAGGTGTGTGTGTGTGTGTGTGTGTGTGTGTGTGTGTGTGTGTGTGTGTGTGTGTGTGTGTGTGTGTGTGTGTGTGTGTGTGTGTGTGTGTGTGTGTGTGTGTGTGTGTGTGTGTGTGTGTGTGTGTGTGTGTGTGTGTGTGTGTGTGTGTGTGTGTGTGTGTGTGTGTGTGTGTGTGTGTGTGTGTGTGTGTGTGTGTGTGTGTGTGTGTGTGTGTGTGTGTGTGTGTGTGTGTGTGTGTGTGTGTGTGTGTGTGTGTGTGTGTGTGTGTGTGTGTGTGTGTGTGTGTGTGTGTGTGTGTGTGTGTGTGTGTGTGTGTGTGTGTGTGTGTGTGTGTGTGTGTGTGTGTGTGTGTGTGTGTGTGTGTGTGTGTGTGTGTGTGTGTGTGTGTGTGTGTGTGTGTGTGTGTGTGTGTGTGTGTGTGTGTGTGTGTGTGTGTGTGTGTGTGTGTGTGTGTGTGTGTGTGTGTGTGTGTGTGTGTGTGTGTGTGTGTGTGTGTGTGTGTGTGTGTGTGTGTGTGTGTGTGTGTGTGTGTGTGTGTGTGTGTGTGTGTGTGTGTGTGTGTGTGTGTGTGTGTGTGTGTGTGTGTGTGTGTGTGTGTGTGTGTGTGTGTGTGTGTGTGTGTGTGTGTGTGTGTGTGTGTGTGTGTGTGTGTGTGTGTGTGTGTGTGTGTGTGTGTGTGTGTGTGTGTGTGTGTGTGTGTGTGTGTGTGTGTGTGTGTGTGTGTGTGTGTGTGTGTGTGTGTGTGTGTGTGTGTGTGTGTGTGTGTGTGTGTGTGTGTGTGTGTGTGTGTGTGTGTGTGTGTGTGTGTGTGTGTGTGTGTGTGTGTGTGTGTGTGTGTGTGTGTGTGTGTGTGTGTGTGTGTGTGTGTGTGTGTGTGTGTGTGTGTGTGTGTGTGTGTGTGTGTGTGTGTGTGTGTGTGTGTGTGTGTGTGTGTGTGTGTGTGTGTGTGTGTGTGTGTGTGTGTGTGTGTGTGTGTGTGTGTGTGTGTGTGTGTGTGTGTGTGTGTGTGTGTGTGTGTGTGTGTGTGTGTGTGTGTGTGTGTGTGTGTGTGTGTGTGTGTGTGTGTGTGTGTGTGTGTGTGTGTGTGTGTGTGTGTGTGTGTGTGTGTGTGTGTGTGTGTGTGTGTGTGTGTGTGTGTGTGTGTGTGTGTGTGTGTGTGTGTGTGTGTGTGTGTGTGTGTGTGTGTGTGTGTGTGTGTGTGTGTGTGTGTGTGTGTGTGTGTGTGTGTGTGTGTGTGTGTGTGTGTGTGTGTGTGTGTGTGTGTGTGTGTGTGTGTGTGTGTGTGTGTGTGTGTGTGTGTGTGTGTGTGTGTGTGTGTGTGTGTGTGTGTGTGTGTGTGTGTGTGTGTGTGTGTGTGTGTGTGTGTGTGTGTGTGTGTGTGTGTGTGTGTGTGTGTGTGTGTGTGTGTGTGTGTGTGTGTGTGTGTGTGTGTGTGTGTGTGTGTGTGTGTGTGTGTGTGTGTGTGTGTGTGTGTGTGTGTGTGTGTGTGTGTGTGTGTGTGTGTGTGTGTGTGTGTGTGTGTGTGTGTGTGTGTGTGTGTGTGTGTGTGTGTGTGTGTGTGTGTGTGTGTGTGTGTGTGTGTGTGTGTGTGTGTGTGTGTGTGTGTGTGTGTGTGTGTGTGTGTGTGTGTGTGTGTGTGTGTGTGTGTGTGTGTGTGTGTGTGTGTGTGTGTGTGTGTGTGTGTGTGTGTGTGTGTGTGTGTGTGTGTGTGTGTGTGTGTGTGTGTGTGTGTGTGTGTGTGTGTGTGTGTGTGTGTGTGTGTGTGTGTGTGTGTGTGTGTGTGTGTGTGTGTGTGTGTGTGTGTGTGTGTGTGTGTGTGTGTGTGTGTGTGTGTGTGTGTGTGTGTGTGTGTGTGTGTGTGTGTGTGTGTGTGTGTGTGTGTGTGTGTGTGTGTGTGTGTGTGTGTGTGTGTGTGTGTGTGTGTGTGTGTGTGTGTGTGTGTGTGTGTGTGTGTGTGTGTGTGTGTGTGTGTGTGTGTGTGTGTGTGTGTGTGTGTGTGTGTGTGTGTGTGTGTGTGTGTGTGTGTGTGTGTGTGTGTGTGTGTGTGTGTGTGTGTGTGTGTGTGTGTGTGTGTGTGTGTGTGTGTGTGTGTGTGTGTGTGTGTGTGTGTGTGTGTGTGTGTGTGTGTGTGTGTGTGTGTGTGTGTGTGTGTGTGTGTGTGTGTGTGTGTGTGTGTGTGTGTGTGTGTGTGTGTGTGTGTGTGTGTGTGTGTGTGTGTGTGTGTGTGTGTGTGTGTGTGTGTGTGTGTGTGTGTGTGTGTGTGTGTGTGTGTGTGTGTGTGTGTGTGTGTGTGTGTGTGTGTGTGTGTGTGTGTGTGTGTGTGTGTGTGTGTGTGTGTGTGTGTGTGTGTGTGTGTGTGTGTGTGTGTGTGTGTGTGTGTGTGTGTGTGTGTGTGTGTGTGTGTGTGTGTGTGTGTGTGTGTGTGTGTGTGTGTGTGTGTGTGTGTGTGTGTGTGTGTGTGTGTGTGTGTGTGTGTGTGTGTGTGTGTGTGTGTGTGTGTGTGTGTGTGTGTGTGTGTGTGTGTGTGTGTGTGTGTGTGTGTGTGTGTGTGTGTGTGTGTGTGTGTGTGTGTGTGTGTGTGTGTGTGTGTGTGTGTGTGTGTGTGTGTGTGTGTGTGTGTGTGTGTGTGTGTGTGTGTGTGTGTGTGTGTGTGTGTGTGTGTGTGTGTGTGTGTGTGTGTGTGTGTGTGTGTGTGTGTGTGTGTGTGTGTGTGTGTGTGTGTGTGTGTGTGTGTGTGTGTGTGTGTGTGTGTGTGTGTGTGTGTGTGTGTGTGTGTGTGTGTGTGTGTGTGTGTGTGTGTGTGTGTGTGTGTGTGTGTGTGTGTGTGTGTGTGTGTGTGTGTGTGTGTGTGTGTGTGTGTGTGTGTGTGTGTGTGTGTGTGTGTGTGTGTGTGTGTGTGTGTGTGTGTGTGTGTGTGTGTGTGTGTGTGTGTGTGTGTGTGTGTGTGTGTGTGTGTGTGTGTGTGTGTGTGTGTGTGTGTGTGTGTGTGTGTGTGTGTGTGTGTGTGTGTGTGTGTGTGTGTGTGTGTGTGTGTGTGTGTGTGTGTGTGTGTGTGTGTGTGTGTGTGTGTGTGTGTGTGTGTGTGTGTGTGTGTGTGTGTGTGTGTGTGTGTGTGTGTGTGTGTGTGTGTGTGTGTGTGTGTGTGTGTGTGTGTGTGTGTGTGTGTGTGTGTGTGTGTGTGTGTGTGTGTGTGTGTGTGTGTGTGTGTGTGTGTGTGTGTGTGTGTGTGTGTGTGTGTGTGTGTGTGTGTGTGTGTGTGTGTGTGTGTGTGTGTGTGTGTGTGTGTGTGTGTGTGTGTGTGTGTGTGTGTGTGTGTGTGTGTGTGTGTGTGTGTGTGTGTGTGTGTGTGTGTGTGTGTGTGTGTGTGTGTGTGTGTGTGTGTGTGTGTGTGTGTGTGTGTGTGTGTGTGTGTGTGTGTGTGTGTGTGTGTGTGTAATTTTACGTCCTCCAACGTTAAGTCATTTCGGACGGTGAATGAAATTGATGAAATGATGCTCAAAAGTTTCCAGGGACCATGGAGCTTAGCGCTACCTGACATTCGTCTTTAAGGATAAGGGAAAACCCCGGCAAAAACCATATCCAGGTAACTCACCCTGACCGAGATTCCAACTCGGGATCTCTTGAACGTGAGGCAGACACATTACATCTACACTACTGAGGCAAGCCTCATCAGCAGGATATTTTAAAAAATGTTATAACCACAAATTAATGTATCACTGGATATAACACAAATATAAACAAAGACAAAACAAATATAAGACTTGAAGCTTTGACGGCGAGCGTTATTAATCAAGGCTTTGCGGCTGATCAGCCGTGTCAGGTTTATGAATGTCAAGCTTTCGGCCATTGTAGACTCCATGGCCTTCTTCAGGATCTGAATGAAATGACCAGCAGCAGACCAGAAACAGACCAACAGAAGATGTGAGTCGTGCAGGTTTACCTGAGCGGAGTGTTTTCCGCCCAGCACCTACCCGCTTAGTGCGGCTTTATCTGGGCAGTATGATAGAAATGTCGTGTGTCACCAGGCGGTTGTTTTGAGCAGTGCTGTATCTAGTCATTTGTGGGTGCAACTGCCCACGAAGGGTGTTTGCTCCCCGTGCTGGCTGCACACTTCCGCCTGACTGTGAGGCATCTGGGCACAGCCCACTTGACAGGCTAGCGGAAAAAGGAATCAGGGTAAAGGTATTGATTTTACCAAGCCCATTGCTTGGGGATACAGGTAACAAGGGAAAGTGGCCCTGCTCAGGCTAGGTCGCCCAAGCATCTTTGGGCAGCCGGTAACTTGGTCTACGGCGAGAAACTATGTGGTCGTAATGGCCAAGGGTGTTCACCAGGTGATTAGGATGGGAATCCAGTTTGGTATAGATGGTGTGGGGTATCTCCGCACCACGTCCACAATATACTGGACTCCGGAGTAGGTGTGGAGGATATGGGACGGCAATCTACACCCAGTATTGTAGATCATTCGTAGTGCCCTGTTCTGCACGCTTTGCAGTCTGCAAATGGTGGTCGCAGCCGCTGATCCCCAGGCCTCGCAGCCGTACAGGATCAGAGGCGGGATGATCGACCGATACAGGCATAGTTTTAGGTGTATGGGCAAAGGGGGTTTTTAGAACAGGGTACAACTACCTAAGTGGTGCATGCCCTTGCCCACCTTTGACCTGGACGTGAGGGGCGTAGGTGAGGCAGCGACCGAGAAGGACACCGAGGTATTTGGCAGAGGGAACCCAGGAGATTTACCTCTGTCTCAACCTCAGTTATCAATCCGGCCGCCTGGCTCGGAACTTAGCCAGGAGTAGAGAGAGCTCTTCTCAGGGCTAATGGCCACCCTCCACCTCTCACTCAAGCGACCGAGGGCTCGGAGCTGGCACTGCAGCGGAGGAAAGCATTAACGTAGGTTTATGAGGACGTTGTTGGCATACTGGTACGTAATAGTCTGTAGTTCCAAGGGGAAATCAGACATGTAGGCCAAAAAGAGTAGCGGAGACAGAACACTGCCTTCCGGGTCTCCCTCAGCTATGGGTCTCACTGATGACAGCTGACCTTCCACACTCATCCTGAATGTGCGGTCTCGAAGGAAACTGCTAGCAAGATACGGTGGAGGGGTACTGGCCTCCCTGAGTTTGTACAGTAGGCCTTGGTGCCAGGTGGTGGAGAAGGCTTTTTCTATGTCCAGCAGCACAGCGACTGTATTGAGGTTTTCCTGGAAACCTAGGATCGTCCTCTCGGCCAGTGGCAATGCCTGCAGGGTCATGGAGTGTATGACGAAAACCAAACTGGTGATCCGGTAGGAGTTGCCTTTCCTCAAAGAGAGGGTTCAGGCGCGACAAGAGCAACCGCTCAAAAAGCTTTGAGATGGCTGGGAGAATACTTATGGATCGGTAGCTGGACGGAAAGACCCGATCCTTGCCGGGCTTCTGGATGCTCACCACTCTCGCCTCCTTCCAGCTAGCTGGAAAGTGACGGAGGTGGAAGCACGCATTGAAAACCCGGATCAAGTGGATGACGGCTCTTTTGGGAAGGTGCTGGAGCATAATTGCGCTAACGCCATCACGTCTAGGGGACTTATTGGGTTTGAGTTTCCGGATTTCAGTAGCCACCACTCTTGGGGCGACTACTCGGAGATAGATCTCCTCATGGCGCTACTATGGCCCCTCATAGAGGTTTTCCACAGCCGCCTCCACAAGGTCAATAAACTCTTCATCCTGGGTATCCTCCCTCGGCTCGAATTGGCTTTCCAAATGGTCCGCGAATGCAGTGGCTCTCTCTTGGGGCTCGAATGCGAGTTTCCCGCGAGTGCTATGCAGTGGATGCTGGTATTGGATTTTGCTCCCTCTGAGAGACTTTATGATCCACCAGGGATATTTCTCCTGGAGATCAATGTTCCGAAACATGCTCTCCCAGGCCACCTTGCGATGGGCGTGGAGCAGCCGCCTTGCTGGGGAATTGAACCGCTGATAAACTGCTCCTATCCGGGGATGGCGGAAATGCTGCCATAGCTTCTGGAAAACTGCCTTGGCTTTTAGCAACTACCGGATCTCGTTTGGGATGGTGATCGGGTTAGGTGTGTTGATCGGCATGCGGTGAGTGTGTGCGCTCGCTGCTTGTTGGACGCACTGGGAAAAACTCACCGATGCCGCCTCCAGCACCTCGATGTCGTCGATACACAGGCGCGAGTCGATGGTTTGGTTAAGTTTATGGATGATTGCATCCCAGTCTATCTAAATTTTCCAGTCTGTTTTGAACAGTGCTGGCATGGTAACGTCAGAGTCGACCGTGACAGTGTCATGGTCAGAGTTAAGTTCGTTTACCACCGAAATGTGTAGATGAAATAGTAAGTTTTTGGTGATCATGATGTCAATGACCTCCGGCCTACTGAGAGTCGGATGGAAGTTTGGCCCTCTAGGCCCGTGCGTGACGAGATTTAGGTCTCCGCTTATGAGGTGTTAGAGCCCGCGTCCCTTCTGGTTGCTCGTACAGCTGTTCCAGAGCTCATGTTTCACGTTGAGGTCTCCTGCAATGCATACCACTGGGTGAAGTTTAAGGAGGGTGGTGTAATCGGCTTCATAGAAGCGATGGCCAGGTGGGTCGTAAGCCGCTATCAGAATGGTGCCCTGTCCACCGACTGACAATCGAATGACGCAGGCTTCCATGTGCTCCAGGAATCTTGTCTACCACCACAAGGAAGAGAGGCATGGGTACACGTACAGAGCCCTCCTCTGTGTATACGATCTTCCTTAGCTGGGCGACAGCTGAGTACCTGATGCCGTGCTCCTGCTCCAGAATGAGTTTTACTTCCTCCGGCGGACACTCGGAATTAAGTCCCCTCAGGACTTGTCCTTCGACATTGGGTCTCTGGGGAGTAGGAGAAGATTGGTATCTTTGTCCTTCGACATTGGGTCTCTGGGGGAGTAGGAGAAGATTGGTATCTGCAGTTCCCGGAGCACCTGCTTTGCAGCCTCGAAGTCCTCAAGGTTGTGTGTGCTTATATCCACCTTATGAGGCATCCTCTTAGCCTCGAAAGAACCCTTGAGTTTGGCTGCCAGCTATCGCATGACACCCACGTGGTTTGTAAAGCTCTCCGCAGTGATGGGCGGAAGCTTGGTCCTCCTCTTGGTTAGGGGACTTTTTTTTTCGAGTGGAGGAAAAATCCATTTATGGATTTCCACTGTGTTGGAGGGCACAGTGGGGTATGTGGGCTTCAGAACAAGTGTACTACTCCACTAAAAAACCTCCACCGGATTGGGAAGGAGAAATATGCTGCGGTACCGCCTAAAGCACCCGCGCATTCCAGGAGGTGATCTTAGCTGTCTCGCAGTGCGATTCAGCTGAGTGGATTTCTGATGCAGGGATACAGGCTTGACATGAAGCCCAGCCTGATCCACTGTCTATTTTGGATGGTATTTGATAGGATTCCACGTGTTATTTCTTGGGAAGTTTAGGGTATTTATCACGCCGTAGCGCTGTGTCTTAAGTTTAGGTGTTTTATTGTCACTGCAAGTAATAGTTGCAAGCATGTCAGTGATAGTCTATTATACCTTACTGTTATCTTGCTAAACCTAAATGTAAATCTAGTTTGCATTATCGGCATTTGCTTTTAATGATCAGTTGTAGTTATCTGCCGTTAGCATTGTTAAATTGTGTGAAAGCCTTCTTGGTCGATATTTTGGAGTGCGCACTCGGCGGGCGAGCTACTTATTCAGTTGTAGGTGCGAGCCTGTGCCACTCACGGGGGACCCTCTTTCCCAGGGGCCGTCTTGGCCAATGATTGGCGCAAGGACTTGAGGACTGTGGGAGGTGTGTGTGTGTGTGTGTGTGTGTGTGTGTGTGTATGTATGTTGGTGTACGTGTATGGGTGTGTGTTTAACTCCGATCAGTGATGTAAATCATCTGAGAAGTTAACTAGGTTTCCCAGATATTGTTGTAGGTCTACCTCTGGCTACCCGAGATTAATTGTTCTTTCATAAAGAGACAGTGGCCTTGCGTGTTTATCGTGTGTTGTGTCATATTCCCCTAGTGCCCGTATTAGTTGATTGTGGTTTATGTTCTTCTTCTCGAGTAGATTGAAGCTGAGCCTTTTAATGAATTGCTCAATGGAATGCATTTTTAACTCCTCGTGGAGTTGGTATGCCAGTGCGAGGTTCTTTTTTTTTTTTTTTTTTGTAATTTACGTCCTCCAGCATTAAGTCATATCGGGCAATAAATGAAATGATGCTCAAATGAGCCCGGAGTCCATAGAGCTCAGAGTTACCTGACATTCATCTTTCACGATAAGGGAAAACTCTGGAAAAAACCTTATTGAGGTAACTCACCCTTACCGAGATTCCAGACCGCTAACCTACCACGAAGCTTTTGAAAACGTCCTTGCAATGGCAGATTTCCTAGCAAAACTAGGAATCCCCAACATAGACATAGGCTGGCAGATCATCCAATATCATGCCAGGTGACTCTTGGAGATTTAAGCATCACTAAACCTTGACCCTCTCTACATGTTTGACTATGCAACAAGATTTCTGGGAATCCTAACACAGATCAGCGATGTATGACAAAACCACCGTAAACAGAACATACTGGAATTGCAACAATATCCGTAGAAAAATAAATGAACTTAAAGATTTCCACCAAAAAACCACCATCCAACTAGCATTATTAAATGAAACACACCTGCGACTCACAGACCGCTTCTCAGTCCCAGGTTATTCCATGTACCGAAACGACAGAAATAGAAGAGGTGGAGGTACAGCCATAGTAATACAAAAGTCCGTCCAACACCACCAAGCATATCTACCACAACTAAACCGCTTAGAAGCTACAGCCATTAGGGTAAAACTACACAATGCAGAGGTCGCCTTAATCGCGGCATACAACCTGCCGGGAGATATTGACACAGAAGATCTAAACACCCTCCTGCAGACGGCACACAAAGTAGTCGTAGCCAGAGACAAACGCTAAGCACTTCCTCTGGAACTGACAAACAATAATCACTGCCGCCAACCAACTCTTTGCCTACACTAATAACTCTAACATTTTACAAACCGGACTAAAGAAACTAACATTCATACCCAGAATACAGAACCACAGGCCAGATATTTCATACGTTGCACTACTCAAACACATCCCTCACAACACCAACACACATGCAATTAACGACTTAATATCCGACCATCTCCCAGTTTTATTAGAAATTGAAGCCCCCTTATCATTTAAAACAGAACCCCCACAGCAAACTACAAACACGCCGAATGGAAAGCTTTCGAAACCATGTTGTAAGACACAAATGAGGAAACTACAATAGAAACACATGACAAACAGGACGAAGCAAAAAACAAATAAAAGTTTTCCCCACGACATCAGAGTAATAATCCAAGAAAGATATCAAGCTAGATGGCAACAGCAATGATCCCGCAATCTAATACATCGAAACAGTACAACAAACTAAACAATCTAGCTAGCGAACCTATCCGGGAATACACCAGAAAGCAATGGAATGACATGCTAAGCAAAATACAACCTCAAAACCTTATGATCTGGTGCATAACGAAATGCCTCACCCGCACAACCCTCCCCTCCACACCCCAAATGGAATAGCCGAAGCTCCCCAAGTTACCCTTAAAGCAACCTTCCAAACTAATGCCCTTCCATCAGACCACGCTTTCGTGGCTCAAACGGAAGCAATAATAGACAACCTGGACCACACCCAAACACAAAATAAAACATGTAGAACAAACGCGGGAGAAATCAAATGGATAATTAAGCATTTACATACAAGAAAGGCCCCGGGGCCAGACTAAATCCTAAATAGAGCTAGATGCCAACAGCAATGATCCCACAATCTAATACATCGAAACAGTACAACAAACTAAACAATCTAGCTAGCGAACCTATCCGGGAATACACCAGAAACCAATGGAATGACATGCTAAGCAAAATACAACCTCAAAACCTTATGAGCTGGTGCATAACAAAATGCCTCACCCACACGTCCCTCCCCTCCACACCCCAAATGGAATTGCCGAAGCTCCCCAAGTTACCCTTAAAGCAACCTTCCAACCTAATGCCCTTCCATCAGACCACGCTTTCGTGGCTCAAACGGAAACAATAATAGACAACCTGGACCACACCCAAACACACAATAAAACACGTGGAACAAACGCGGGAGAAATCAAATGGATAATTAAGCACTTACCTACAAGAAAGGCCCCGGGGCCAGACTAAATCCTAAATATTGTACATCTGCCAGCCAATGCACCGAAGCTGCTGGCGAGCATACTCAATCACACCATTGAATAAGGCAGATTCCCGCCACAATAGAAGGAAGCCAAAATACTATTATTTTCCAAGCCGCGAACGAGCCAATCGCTACCACAGAACTATAGGCCAATTAGCGTTCTAAACACAATGAGCAAGGTTCTGGAAAGGATACTGCTAAAACACATTAATACCCACATAATAAAGAACGACATACTGATTAACGAGCAATTTGGTTTTCGAAGCCAACATTCGACCATGCTGCAACTCCTCCGACTAACCGAATCAATTACTATAGGCTCCAACACTAATCGATCGGCAGGTGTCATCTTACTAGACATTGAAAAAGCCTTCGACTAAGTTTGGCATGCTGGAATACTCCGAAAACATACCACTAGCGTTCAAGGACCCCTTAGTAACTATCATCAAGGATTATCTCTTTAATAGGACTTTCCAATCAGATATCAAAAACGAAACCTCCTCATTAAGACCCATTGGGGCAGGAGCACCCCAAAGTAGTCTACTGTAACCAGTCCTATTTAATTTATACATCAACGACATACCGGAAACAGTGAGAGTAGATTAGGTACTTATACGCCGATGACACAGCATTAGCCACAAAATCGACCACACCTAGAATAATAGCCAAAGGGTACACAATGCATTTACTAACCCAGAGCCATGGCTCACAAAATGGCACATGAAAGTAAACACGTAAAAAAGTCAAGCAATAATATTTACTAAATGAACCAAGCAGCGCAAAAACATACATGGCACAATGCCACTAACTTTCCGGAATGATGAAATCGAATGGAAGGACACAATTACCTACTTAGTTATAACAATGGATCAGAGTCTTACATGGAAACAACACATTAACACAGTAAGAGCCAAAGCAAATGCCCAGTTAAACAAACTGTAGCCAATTATTAATACAAAGAGCTTACTAAAACTAGAGATGGGGAAATACTCTAAAAACACTTATTAGACCCATCATAACATACGCTGTCCCCATGTGGGGACATGCAGCCAAAATGCACATTAAGAGATTGCAAACAATGCAAAATATGATACTTCGTATTATCACCAGGCTACCACCTCTCGCACCGCCATACCAACTCCACGAGGAGTTAAAAACGCACTCCATCGAGCAATTAATTAAAAGACTCAGCTTCAATCTACTGGAGAAGAAGAACAGAAAATTCATTTCTACCAATTAGGGCAATGTTTCTTAATGAAGTCAGTAACAACCCAAACCATACCTTTGCATTAATAAATCTTGCACAAGGCTTATTTATGGACCCAAGTTTGCTGGAGATTGTTTCCATTTACGCTAATAATTATGATACATATCATCATCATCATCATCATCATCATCATCATCATCATCATCATCATCATCATCATCATCATCATCATCATCATCATCATCATCATTTGGTATGGCATATGCAATATAATACTTTATTTTTATTTCATTGTTGGGTCATGTATCATATTGTAAAAATCATTCTTCACTGATTGACACAGAAGCTTCATATAAAAAAGTCTCAGAATGATCCTCTTTGGGTACTGTAATACCCAAAACTTTAAAAAATGGTGAAATTTGAAATGCAAAATAAGGATATGTTTTCTCTACACTTGACTTTTAAAATCAAAACCTGCCTACCGTCCAACCCTTTCAATGTTTTTTAGCTGGGCATGCCCTTGTGAACATGGGCACTTTTTAAGATATACATATTTAGGTAGCTGTTAAAGACTGAAATGTGCTTAAATAATAACCTAATGAGGGTCATACATGGGGCAGTATTTGATCCATTATTTTAAACTGTTAAAAACAGATAAATAAAAATATTATATATTTACATTAAATCAATGTTGAATATTGCCAATGATTATTCTATTCCTTTGAAAAATTATTATACCATATGCTGTTTGGCTACATTGATTTAATGGCTCAGTATTAGATGATTAAAGAGCATTTCTAAGTGAAGTGAAAGTGGAAATCGGGAGAGGCTCTTCCTAGTGTTTAACACACCTGATTGCCTTAAAAACTTAAATTTTCACAATAGTTTTAGGAGTTAACTCAACCTGCTCAGAGTTTTCTCCCCATCGACTCCTTTTTCCTTTTAGTTACATAAATAGGTACTTAAAAGTTGGCTGTTGATCAGATAATCCAAACAATAGTTCATTTAGTCAATATATGTATTCAGTGATCCAGTTGATATCTCCCTTACATAACTAAATCTCTTAAAAGTAACCACAGAATGAAGATATGATTTACTTTACATATTTCAACATGCATGTGTTACTTCCGTCCCTCATAATGCACTATCTGCATATACCCCTGAACCAAATAGTTCAGTTGTTATCCTATTGATATATCTGTTGATGATATTCTCATATTCTGGAAAAGTAATATACCTTAGAATTTGATCTCATTAAATAGGTACCATTTTTATCTGTGAGGAATCCTTAGAGACAAAAGTTGATGCAACAAATTCCCCAGACACTTAATGTTAGCAAAGAGATTATCAGTTGTGAATATTCCAATATTTTTGCTGCAGAAATATGTTGAGTGTTCAGTGATGTGTTCAACAGGTATAGATGCCGAGGGGCATTATTTAACATCTTTAACATCTCGTACATGGAAAGCTAAGTAACTTATATGCATTGCTTCACATTGTTAGTACTAGAGGAGAAATAGCAGGTTAATATATTGTTATTGTATAAATGAATTCATTTGGCAGTGTCTTGGAAGCGGCAGTGTGCTAGTTCCATCAGTGAAGAGCAAATAGAGGCAGTGAGTACTGGCCACATTCACCTCCTCCTAGGTTACTACTTAAACCTATTATTTAAACACAACCTTGTACTCATGTAGAATACTTCCTTCTAAATTTAATCAGGCATTACAATATTTTATCAGTAATTACAATGCTGATTGTTACTTGGTTTTACCTTGGACAGTTTGTAATGTTGACTTGACCACCAGATAGAGTGCGAAGCTTATTCATTACATTTTCTCTTGTTCCATAAAGGTCAGAACCATCTAAAAATGCTGTTGCCATATTCATCTGAGTCCTCATCTCTGTAAATAAACATAGACAACAATTTAAATAAATTTATTAAATTGAACTCTAATATAATTTTGAGTCGAACTAGCTCCATTTATTGCTAGTGTTTACCTAGAACGTGTTTTGTTAGGACCTTCCCAAAAACTTCAGCTACTGTTGACTCATTAGCAATAATGAACTCTGATGCTAGAATATGATCAATACTTTATTCAGATTTTCCTGTAAGACATCTTAAATTGTTGCCATTATTGCGCTTAAGATTTTCTCTCAATATCAGTACACATTAGTCTGAAAAATTCAGAGTAAAAGGTAGACAAAGAGAGAGAGAGAGTGAGATGGGAAAGGATTAGAGCCACTTAATCATAAAAACAATGACAGACATAAAATTTAATGGTGGTTGGTGGGAGGTGCCGGTTAACACAACATCCAATCAGATGGACGTTTATGTTTATTTGACAACTACAGTAATACCATATAAAGTGTTTTCATTTCATCTTCTTACTGCATATAGCTTCTTCCTGCCCTTTGACATATGGCTATGTCGCACTTTGCTGCTAGTGGTCAATGTTCAGCCATCATTAAATTTTGTGACTATTATAATTTTATGGTGCATTATCCTGATTTGGCTGAAAGTCATCACCTAGCCATTGAATCCTCTGCCTCTTTACAGCAGTACATTATGAGCATAGACATATCATAAATTACATAAATGAAGTAGGCTTTTTATATATTCAATCCCTCTTTATTAGTTCTTAAGTAGAGCATTTTTGTGGGAAATACAATCTCTCCTACTCATTATTATTAGAGTACCTGCTCTTTTAGCACTGTAGTCACCTTAATGTAAAAGAACAAAATTAAATAATATCTATTTCATAGTTATAAGCATTCCCCCTGCATTCCTTAGAACAGTGCTTAAGTTTCTGTAGGCAAAAATTAAAGATTATGGAAATTAATTGTTCCTTCACACTGGCCGTGTGTAGGCTAAAGTATGGAAAGATAGAGTCAGACTGAAAAATTCAATGCCATAGCTGGTATTTGAACCATGGCTCTTCCAGTTGCCGTCCAGTTGCTCTAGCCCTTGAGCTACTATGGCCAACGTGCCAACATGACATTAAGTTCTCCAACTGACTCGTGTTTTTCCCGGTAAACCACTAGGAGTTCTCATAAACACATGAGACAACTACCTTAATGGCGACTTACAATGTGCAAGTACTTTAAGACTGGGCTTTATAATTAATGGAAAATAATTGTTCTTTCACACTGGCCGTGTGTAGGCTAAAGTATGGAAAGTTAGAGTGAGACTGAAAAATTCAGTGCCATATGGCACTTTCTGTTGTAAAATTGCTGAGTCCTTCAGATTTTTCAAACATATGGCCTATAGGCTAATTGGTAACCAATATCTGTGACTTTGCATTACACTTTTTAAGCTATCAAGACCGTTTCTTATCAGTACAGCACTTTTATATGATATTACAGGACAATTCCATTCTATAAATAAAACAGTTGTATAATACTGTTTTGCAATGTGAGGATTTGTTAAGAGAGAAAAGAACATTATGTTTCACTTGTAATAAGCTAGGCATCTATAATAACAGGAGCAATATTTACGGCCGAATATATGCTCCACTCATCTGCAGCCATTTGAATTTGCTGCAACATTGTGAAATTAGTACCTTTACCTTCTCAAACACTATAAGAAGAATGGAAAGATATATTTAGACTTTCTGTTTGTCTTAACAGTTTTCCCCAGCAGCTTAACTTATGGCAGCAAGTCTTCCCAGTATGTGTTATTTATTCCCAATATTTAAATATATAGCATAAAGAATTACCAAAATTACAGGTTTCTGTCACTGTGGGCACTGATCTTATGTAGCTCAAACATGTAGTTGGAAGCTTTTCTGGAAAGCACTCAGCATGATTTTCTCTACAGCAGTCAATGGAATCTGGAAACAAAGAAAATACATCAAGGACATAATTTTGATATACATGACTCTTTAATTTCCTTTTTCATGTTGTTCTGTAAGGTGAGTTACCTATTTACATTCTATGGCTTCCTAGATACAGCTTAAAAATTCTGATGTGTTACATTTACATGATTTTCTTTATCCACTAATCATTAATTTTTATCAATTTTCCAATATTTTGAAGCTAGTTGCTAAATGAGGAAGCTGCAAACAAAACTAGTTAAATCCAAAAAGGTATTTTCTTCAAGAAATTGGAAAAATTATTATGAAGCTTCACTTTAATCGACAGTAACACAGATTTTTGTGTTTAGTGGCTGTTTACATCCATTGATGTTATTATGTAAACAATATTTTTCTCTTAAATTGTTTTTACAGATTACAAAAGGAGTTTTGGATTAATCCAGTTTTATTTGGCAGGGCTGCTTGTAGCTGATTTTGTAAATATATTGCAAATGTTCTTTTTTGATCATAAAAGTAGAAGTTACATATTTCTCAGAGTATATCATGCCACAGACTTATTTTGCTTACATTAAGTTAAGACATTTTAATACAATAGTCTTTAAAAATATGAATTTTATATACTTTTGAAAGTGGTTTTAATACTTAAAACATTTACAGATTAAAAGATTGTTCAGAAACAAAAAAAAAAAAAAACATTGTAAAGAATATATATTTGAATGATATTTCTGTTTTAAGATGGTTTAGAGAATCAAATATCTTAATTCTTGGCAGCAAAATTATTCAGTGTTATATTATCAGGTTTTCTCTTCACCCATTTTCCTATTAAGGCATTCCCACCTCCAACATAGAAGGAACTAAGCTTGACAAAGCATATGGCAAGTATTTTGATACCAAAATTAAAGGATTGCAATAAGTAAAGAATCATGATGGATTTCAAAGGAATGTTGGTTCTTTGTTACAACACGTGCAAGGGCAGTTGAGTCGAATAGCAGTTGGGGGAGAATAGTTGTTTTAATAAAAGTAGCATAAGAAACATTGTCCTTAGCGGATTTCTAAAGGGTAGTACTTGACTTTGTTGAATGGGGTATTCTTCGGATCCTTCATAATGGCATGACAAAATGGTCACAAAGGGAATATTTGGTTGAATAATGGGCTTCCAGAAAGAGAAAGCTATACACCCACGTGCTGCTGTGACCAGTAGGGACTTTCAGTTCTTGGATTGAAGCTGATTAGCGCAGTCAACTTCTTCTGTCTTGGTCGAGGACAGACCAGAAGTGATGAGCGAAGATATTTGTCAGTTTATACGTAACTAATTAAGTATTATCGAGTAATAAGCATTCTGCCTACAGTAACTCTAAACAGTGATATATTGGCAACCCTTGGTTGGCAACTTTAAGTTTGATGTTCTGATAAAAAGAAGCAGTCATTAAACCAGTTTGAAACGGGCATTCCAGTGTCATTAAAACTATCCTTCTCATACATATCCACGCATACCCAGAGATAAACCTCATTGATTTACCCTGAGCTAAACACTATTTGTTTCAAACTGTCCCGTTAAAGTGGAACTATTTGCTCGCCAATATATTAGCTTCAAACCGTTGACCCAAGTGGAACTCTTTGCTCGCCAATATTGTTTCAATTTACAGTAAGATGCAAGCAGAAGGAAATACTTGAAAAAGCTATTTGTCGTTTTTTTTTTAAATAATTTTGACATCACTGTTACTAAATTCCTCCAAGCAAGCATAATTGTAGTCATCTTTATTTTGTGATTGAGTCAATTACTGAGGCACAGTATAAGCAGGGAAAAGCAGTAAGGTCTTCTGATAGAATTTCACTGAGAAAACATTTAGATGCCACCACAGTAGCAGGCACAGAAGGGAAAGAAAGTTTTAATACAAAATTGAATCGAGAATATATTGACACATTGCTTCACTCACACTGTTTATTCACAGGACATGTTTCAAGAGCTCTTGCTCCTATCCTCAGCTGATACTCGATTAGTGAAAGTTGTAGTGGTTTCTTCTTTCTCCGTATTGTCAATAGATGGCGTGATGTACTTGTCAAAGATGTCCGGTGGTGGAGTTTCAAAATTCATGACTCTATGACCATTTTTGTTAATGAAGATTTTTTCCCATACGGAAAGGTCTATGGGGTGACTAACGTATTTTATTAGAGATGTTTCCAAATTGATGTCATGTCTAGTATTCAAAAAATGAAAAGCCACTGCTGATTTTTCTGTTTCACCACTTTTAATGTTTCTCATATGTCCTTTAGTTCTGATGTTAATATTTCTTTTTGTTTTTCCTATATAAATTTTAGGGCAAGTTTCACATTTGATCTCATAGATTCCTGGTTTTTCTTTGGTAGTGATTGAATTTTTGGGAGGGCCTTTTAACAAATTTCTGATATTAAACCTATTTTGAGGTGCAAGAGTTATGTTGTGTTTTGAGAAGATTTTTTGGAATTTGTTATAGGCTGATGGGTGGAAGGTGGATTTTTTAAAAAGTTTTTTCTCTTTTTCTCCTGTAGGTTCTAGGGTGGTGGTTTCTTTTATTTTCTTAGCTTTTTTGAGTCTGTTAACTGTTTTGTCTACTAAATTTGGGTTGAAACCGTTGGATATAGCTACTTTTTTATGTGTAGATATTCCTCTTGATAATCTTCTCTGTTTAGTGGAAAGTTGATCATCCGAAAGATTAAACTGTTGAAAATGGCATGTTGGTGTTGTTTTGGGTTGAAACTGTTGTTCTTAATGTAATTATCTGTGTGTGTCGGTTTCCTGTAAATACCAAAAGTGAGTTTGTTGTTCATTTTTTTGATCTTGATGTCCAAAAAGGGGAGAACACCATCCTCTTCTGTTTCCAATGTAAATTTTATAGCTGGATTTTGTATATTCAAAAGTTTAAGACCATCTTGTATGAGTCTTTTAGGTACTATTGCAAAAATGTCGTCAACATAGCGATATCACACTTTGAAATAATTTGGAAAAGCTTTTGTGATATGTGTTTCAAAAGCACTCATGAATAAATCTGCCAAGAAGGGAGACAATGGGTTGCCCATAGCTAGGCCCGTTTTTTGTTTATAGATCTGTCCATTAAAGCTGAAGAAATTTTGATTGATACAAATTTCTGTAAGTTGTGAAAGTTCTTCTATTTCTTCAGGTGTTATTTGTATTGATTCTAGCCATTTTTTGAGAAGTGGAATAAGCTCATTGGTAGGTATACTTGGATATAAAGAAATGACGTCAAAGGAAACTAAAGCATCTGTAGAGTTGATCTTTGTGTCCTTCAGGAGATTTAACAATTCAAACGAGTTTAATGGATGTGTTCTCCCCTTTTTGGACATCAAGATCAAAAAAATGAACAACAAACTCACTTTTGGTATTTGCAGGAAACCGACACACACAGATAATTACATTAAGAACAACAGTTTCAACCCAAAACAACACCAACATGCCATTTTCAACAGTTTAATCTTTCGGATGTTCAACTTTCCGCTAAACAGAGAAGATTATCAAGAGGAATATCTACACATAAAAAAGTAGCTATATCCAACGGTTTCAACCCAAATTTAGTAGACAAAACAGTTAACAGACTCAAAAAAGCTAAGAAAATAAAAGAAACCACCACCCTAGAACCTACAGGAGAAAAAGAGAAAAAACTTTTTAAAAAATTCACCTTCCACCCATCAGCCTATAACAAATTCCAAAAAATCTTCTCAAAACACAACATAACTCTTGCACCTCAAAATAGGTTTAATATCAGAAATTTGTTAAAAGGCCCTCCCAGAAATTCAATCACTACCAAAGAAAAACCAGGAATCTATGAGATCAAATGTGAAACTTGCCCTAAAATTTATATAGGAAAAACAAAAAGAAATATTAACATCAGAACTAAAGAACATATGAGAAACATTAAAAATGGTGAAACAGAAAAATCAGCAGTGGCTTTTCATTTTTTGATACTAGACATGACATCAATTTGGAAACATCTCTAATAAAATACGTTAGTCACCCCATAGACCTTTCCGTATGGGAAAAAATCTTCATTAACAAAAATCGTCATAGAGTCATGAATTTTGAAACTCCACCACCAGACATCTTTGACAAGTACATCACGCCATCTATTGACAATACGGAGAAAGAAGAAACCACTACAACTTTCACTAATCGAGTATCAGCTGAGGATAGGAGCAAGAGCTCTTGAAACATGTCCTGTGAATAAACAGTGTGAGTGAAGCAATGTGTCAATATATTCTCGATTCAATTTTGTATTAATTTGTGCTTCACTGTCCCTATGCTTCTTTCAAGTTTATACTTTGAAAGAAAGTTTTGTAAGAACAAGGAAATTTTAAGCCAACAGGACACAGGCCACACTGGAAGCCAAGTAAAGAAGTAAAGGGAATGGCTGATCTTGAATGGAAGACTTCTGTGAAACACTATGGATTTGTCTGAATTTGATGTGAAACAAAGAAATTCTGAATTACTTATTACTTATGTACTACACATTTGTTTGGTTTTTATTGAAAATACTAATATTAATATCATATATTTTCTTACTTAAGCAATCATATTTGAATGAAATCAGTTACACATTCATATTGCTGACTCTTTAAAGCCAGCTGCTGAAACCATAAAACTCCAACATTTAATTTTTGTGAATTTAACCAATTTTGTCCAGAAGCTCCACACATGGGAATCTTGAAATTTTGTTTCCTTTTCATGACATTACTAGCAATAGCAATTATTATTAAAATAAATTATGTGTTTAAATAGATCTACAGCTTCTCTGCAGTATATATTTGTCTACTTTTTAAGGTTTACTCATTGTATAAAACAATGCTTCGTCCAAATGAAGTGGAAGTTATAGGTTATTCCAGTAAATGCAAGATGTTCATTTTATTTATCATGTAAATGCATTAAATATGTGGTATTAGAATAAATATTGTTAGTCATCATTTATAAGGGCAGTCAGTGATAATTGATTGTTCTAATACACCCAAATTGTGTGTAGGCAAACTTTGAAAGATAGAATCAAAACCAGAACTCAAAAATTCAGTGCAGAAAACCACAATCTTCTGCTCTATGGATGGCTGATTTACCACTCAACTACAATGGCAGCATGACATTAAATTTTCCAACTGAGCTATCTTTTTCTGGTAGACCACAAAGAAATCTCAAATCACATCCCCCATGGTGACTTACAATTTATGTGTACCTATCTAAGTCCCAATTTGTGTATATTTGAACAATCATTATCATTTATTGCTCTTTATCAGGGAAATTGTAATAAAATCTTAAAAAGCCTGGGACTTAAGTAATTATGAATTGTAGATCACATTGGTGTATGTGATCCCAAATTGAGATTTCCTCATGGTTACTGGGAAAACTTAATGTTGTACCGCCATATTGCCATGGCAACTCATTGGCAGAGCAGCAGTCCATAGAGCAGAAGACCATGGTTCAAAAATTCCACTCATTCACTCTCACTCACTCACTCACTCACTTACTCGCTCACTCACTCACTCACTCCTGGCTACGGAATTGAATTGTTTAGTTCTGCTTCTACCTTTCATTGCTATTTTCGGTTTTTAAAAAATAAAAAGTAACTATAAAATTTCCATGTAAACAGTAATTTGAGACACCCTGTCTCAAATAAATTGTCCTGTATTTGATATTTATGATACATCTATTTATGAGTTACACTATGCACACATGCACTGAACCTTTATGAAAATATCTTTTCTGGTTCTGGGACTACACAACATGTATTTCTGGTGAAATCTGGACATCAGAATATGAATATACAGAAACATGTTGGATATTTACAATTAATGAACAATATATTAATAAAAATAAAGAAACTTTTAAAATTTATCTGCAGCTTATCCTTTCACATATTCCCCTTATTATTAAACAAGTATAGTTGCTCAACAAGAAATCGGATACAGAAATAATAATTTCTTTCACACTAGCCATGTGTAGGCTAAGGTTTTGATGAGTACAGTCAGACTGAAAAATTCAATGCCATAGCCGGGATTTGAACCACGGATCTCCTGCTCTCCGTGCGGTTGATCTAAACCACTGAGCTACTATGTCTAAGATGCCGACATGACATTAAATTCTCCAACTGACTCGTATATTTCCCGGTAGACCACTAGTGGTTCTCATATGCTGTGAGACAAGCATCTTTTGTAGCGACTTACTATGCTGTAAGTACTTAAGTCCCAGCCTTCATAGTTAAACCACTATGCTTTTATTTTAGGTAAATTGACGGAAATAATCATTTCTTCCATAATAGCTGTGTGTAGGCTAAGGTTTGACAAGTAGAGTCAGGCCGGCAAACATACGAGTCAGTTTGAGAATTTAATGTCATGTCGGCATCTCGGCCATAGTAGCTCAGTGGTTTAGATCAACCGCACGGAGAGCAGGAGATCCGTGGTTTAAATCCCAGCTATGGCATTGAATTTTTCAGTCTAGCTCTCCTCATCAAAGAAACCAGTTGCCTTTCAAGAGCATTGCCTATGCATAGAAGGAGAGATAATGATATCTAGACAATGGACAAGATATGCTTGGGACCAAAATAAACTAGGAAATAAAGTATTGCAGTTGTGTACATACTGTTTTACTAGCAAATATAATTTTATGCTGTTCTTCCCTATATATATATATACTATTACCTACTGATTATTGTACAAATTCAAATTGCATAGAACTTAGTGTCAAGCGGGAAGCCACCATGTCATTTGTAATGAGGGTGTGTACTGTCCTGTTTGGCCCTCTATTTACAAAAAACATTGTAGTGAAGAATGCATGTGTCACTCACCTGGGTTAACTGTGGAAGCTATGTCATGAAGCAGCAATTCTCCCCAAGCTCCAAGAAGACTTGTGACATGCTCGTGAGGTTTGCTTGGTAATTTGCTTAATAGATTTATGATATCTTTTGGTTTAGGAAGCAACCTCTCTTGACCAGCATCAATTGGTACTCCTCCTAAGAACAAAGCATAATTAATGCATGGAAGATCTCATAAATTATGATCAGTGCTATTCAGAAATGCTTTAGAGACTGTGATGCGCAAAACCGTCTTATAGGTACCAATGTAATGAATACTGAGATTTTCAGACTTTCTACAACATCCATTGAAATCAATTTTGGTCCATCTTAGCAGCAGGAACATATATGTTAGCTATATAAGTCTTACATAAAATTAATAAAGTAATTTCTCTACCTCTGGTACAGAAAGTACTGTGTTTGGTCCAAAAATTCAAAACCAAAATTTAACCTGTACTGAGCACAAACAGAAAGAGAGAAAGTAGAGAGACATGCACATGTATATTGTGATTTTTACTTTTACTTTTCTACTTTAGGAAGTAGCTGAGGTGTTATAATGCTACCTAAAATTTGATACCAAGTTTTCATCAGAAATATGTGTTCTGAGACTACCTCAACTTATAAAAAGCATTTTTTAAAAGCATCTCTGTATACGTGTGTGTGCGTGTGTGCGTGTGCGCGCGTGCGTGCGTGCGTGCCAGCGTGCGTGCGTGCGTGTGTGTGCGTGTGTGTGTGTGTGTGTGTACCATAACTGAAAAATGAAAAGTCAATTAAATAGCAAATTGGCTATTGTAAGTGGAGAAAAGTATATACAAGGTTGACTCACTTGCCTAATTTTAGTAGCAAATTGGCTATTTAAGTTCAATGTCATTCAAGAATGCAACATAAGATTTTAAAAGAAATCCTCCCATCCCATAGTACCCTTTACATAAGTATATGGAAAAGGTTTCGAAAATGTTGAATTTTTATCTTTTAGTTAATTACTACGTGCTTAAGATATTTTTATGACAAATTAAATATATTGTCTCAAATAGTTTGAACTTCAAAAGAAATTAAAACAGATCACAGCTCTCACACCAATAAAACAAGAAACTAGATTTGCTAAATTTACTTACCACCCCTGGGCCACAAAAAAGTTCCAAAAATATTCAAGAAATACAATATAACATTGGCACCAAAAAACAATTACAACATTAAAAACCTACTTCACAGTAATAATACTGATAAGATAAAACCAGAGGAAAAGTCAGGCATTTACAAAATTAAGTGTAAAGACTGTGAAAAAATTTGCATAGGGAGGACAAAAAGAAACATAGGCACTAGAAAGAAAGAACACTTCAGGCACTTAAGATACAAAAATATTGATAAGTCCGCAATAGCAGCTCATTTCTGGTCTGAAAATCATGAAATTGAAGATAGCACAGAATTACTAAAATACGTACAAAAACATAGTGAACTCGTCATATGGGAGAGGATATACATAGAAAAACATAAAAACCAACTAATGAACTTTGAAATCCCGCTAGAAGAGAATCCCACATTTCAGTTCATCACTAAATCAACAGATGGCAGCAACAACCCCAGAATTACCCACACCGCTGGATCTAGTGTCAGTCGCACAAGAGCCGTAGATGCAAACGAAGATTTGCGAAACATGTCCTCAAAATAGGTACGAAAGTGAAGCAGATGTGTAAGAAATACGACTCATCTAAAATTTAATAAATGTTACTTACTACACAAAAACCGCACAATTTATGTGAAATGCGATACCCTCTCTCTCTCTCTTTTTTTATTAAGCATTTCTGAGACATTTCGTGTTACACTTTTCAAATACTTATACTTCCCTCAAATAGAAAGTCCATATTTGCTTTTCTCCCTTTTGGTATTGCAAAATTAATATAATTTTAAAGCCTTTACATAGCAAACAGCTCTTAAAAATTTAACTATTGCTTAAGTCTACAGTAATGTCCTATTCTTATTACACTTATAAGGAAGTACATAATAAAACCATTTGTACAAAGGTCTAGATTGATTAACATAAACTAGATAGGAGAATAAACATTTGTATGAAATGCTTGTATAACAGCAAGGAGAGAAAATCATATAAGTGAACACATAAGCATTTTTGTTTACTTTTTATTGCTTCATACTAAAAACATAATAAAACGGTACAGATATTCAGGTGGAGAAATTAATCTTCACCGCCCATTATACAGAATGATTCACATAAAACTGAATACTTTTGTAAACATAATTTTCCTCTGAAAAACAATAGAAAGTTAAATTCAAGTTTAGTATCTATTAATTGTGGAGAATTGATACAGGTATTTTATTTATTTTTTCAAGTTTAACATCTGTTAACAGGTGTTGAAAGAATGAATGGAGTAATATGTGAAGTTAGGCTCAAATGAGCCTGGAGTTGAGGTTAAAGTTACATGACATTTGGCTTCTCAGTATAAGGGAAAATCACAGGAAAAAGCCTTATTTCTAACCAAGATTAAACTCAGGACTTCTTGAATGTGAGGCAGACATACTACCACAAATCACTACAGAGACAGAGATATTAAGACTGACCCATTAATTTTTGCCTTATAACTAGATATTAATGTTTATTAGTAATTAGTTTGGTGGTACTGCTGCAGAGTGGTTAGAATGCTTATGTCTCACCAAGGCTTTACATTCAATGCCAGAAAGGTATTTGTGGTAGATAAGGCAGCATTTGGGCAGGTTTTCTCTAGATTCTCAGCTTTGCGTGCCATTCATTCCACCAAATGCCCTATAATTACCTTTCCTTTCAGCCATATCACCTCCTTCTTTACTCTCATTTCAAACTTTGAGTTGATCACCAAACCTAGATATCCTCTCTACCCCATGACAGAGCTCACTCTTAGAGTAAAAAAATTTCATCCGGGTGGATTGGCCATCTCCAGTAGATTTCTGATCGCTTCATGACACTCGCCCTCATGCTTGATTTTAGGGAAAAAGTGTGCCTTCGAAAATGACCACCACAAAGTCCCCCACTTGAAAAGTATTTGTAGCGTTCGCAAGCACCGACGACGAAGCACCATCTACATCTAAGGCGTTTGAATCCTCTTCCTGCAATTCCAAGCTAACATCAGATTCGCGAAGAGAAAACGTATCACTGCTGTTGTCTAACTCTTTGTCTTTCATTACACGAGAATACTTCGTACGTCAGGATTTTGTAGCTTTGCTGGACTTTCCTCCCAGAGGATTTCATTCTCTCCTCACTTTTTCGAGCTTCTTGTACGTCGGCAGTACCGATACTTCTTCCCGGCGGCACATATAGTATCTTGCGTCTCTCCATGAAACGACTCTTTGTCACTTCTACCCTAATTTTGTTCACTTCTTCTTCTTCTTCTTCTTCTTCTTCTTCTTCTTCTTCTTCTTCTTCTTCTTCTTCTTCTTCTTCTTCTTCTTCTTCTTCTTCTTCTTCTTCTTCTTCTTCTTCTTCTTCTTCTTCTTCTTCTTCTTCTTCTTCTTCTTCTTCTTCTTGTTCTTGTTCTTGTTCTTGTTCTTGTTCTTGTTCTTGTTCTTGTTCTTGTTCTTGTTCTTGTTCTTGTTCTTGTTCTTGTTCTTGTTCTTGTTCTTGTTCTTGTTCTTGTTCTTGTTCTTGTTCTTGTTCTTCTTCTTCTTCTTCTTCTTCTTCTTCTTCTTCTTCTTCTTCTTCTTCTTCTTCTTCTTCTTCTTCTTCTTCTTCTTCTTCTTCTTCTTCTTCTTCTTCTTCTTCTTCTTCTTCTTCTCCTTCATCTTCATCTTCATCATCATCATCATCATCATCGTCGTCATCATCATCATCATCATCATCATCATCATCATCATCATCATCATCATTATTATTGCTATTATTATACACATAGGTATTATCATACACGCATGAGACCACAAGGTACTTAGCTTAATGGTGACTTGAAGTACTTTAACTACCGGGTTACAATTTGGGCCATTTTTAGGTAAGGTCTTGCCGTGGCTGATTGGTTAGAACACTCATCTCCCACCAAAGCGGCTCGTTTCGATCCCAGACGACCGTATGTGAGAGATTTGTGTTGGACAAGGCGGCGTAGGTGCGGGTATCCTCCGGATGCTCCCGTGTCCCCCAGTTATTTATTCCACCGATGCTTTAGCTTTATTTCATGTATTATCAGTGTCACCGCCTGCAATGCAGCAGGCAGTAAAACCGGGCGTTAAACACTACAAAAATGATTAGCTCAATTAATGAGAAGGGCTACTGGTATAGTGCGATTAATGTGGAGTCGTTTGTAGAACGTAAGTTCATGCTGACAGGTTGCCATGGTAGCTTAGTGGTTAGAACAACCGCGTGTAGACTGTGGTTCAAATCCCGGCTATGGCATTGAATTTTTCACAGGGCCAGTGTGAAAAAACACGATTAGTTTCCAAAATAGTATGTTAAACAAAGTTTCGATAATGTGGTTTACATACAAAAGACTAAAGCAGGGGAAGACAGGCAGTGGCGGTGTGACGTCAGATCCGCCAGCTCTCACCGCAAAATATGCTCCCGAACGAAAGGCAAGTTATCGTATGACGTCACCACGCTGATTACTGCTGTCGAAGGGGGATGGAATAGTAATAGTTTGATGTGTGTGGATAGGAAAGATAGGAAACGTATTGGGTGTTAATAATATTTACAACTTACATCTTTGGCGTTGTAATATTAATTCTGACTGCTTTAATCAATTGGTGACAGTTTATAAACAATACATTTTGGCTCTGTGCTATGAGAAATTATATAAATCTTGAAACTCGAGTTTATGTGAAGGACCGGCATGTTATAAAGTAAAATAAAATAAAACTTCAAATAAATTTCTCTGCAAATTAGAGACCCATTCAGAACAAAATTATGTGGACATTTTGCGACACCTATTTCGTTTTTCTTTAACTAGTTTAGCAATGTCAGGACGCAATATCCGGAAATTCTGTAATCGAAAGGCCGCATGTTAGACTGTGATATAAAGTACTTAGGGGTTTGGACATAGCTAATTACATAACAGAAAAAAATTGTTCGCACACATATGTCGAGCCAAACATACATAATGTCCGTACGGCAAGTGAATACAACCTCGGAAATCTGGTTTGGGGGACATTCTTGTAATAATGAGCCAAGTCTTTCTTGTGTGTATATTAGTCCTTCAATAAGTCGTCACATTGTAAATTTAACAGTTCTATTTGGTACCTGGCAGCTACATTGTTGTCATCGAGTGCGCTATACCTGACTGAACCCTCAGATTCTGTATTCACTGCCCCATTTATATAGGCAGCTTG
>CM060948.1:203020673-203063173 GCA_030765055.1 Mantis religiosa
GGATATACAGTCTGCGGCAGAACCGACTCTGGTAGGGGTAGGCAGTTGCACGTGGTCTGCCTTCGTTCAGTAGCCGACATGGCCTGGACCGGTGTACAACGTGGTTTTGCCATTCGCGCTTGTTATGAAAACAGATCTGGGATCGCTACACAACGAGCTTTTCGGCGACAGTTCAACATTCCACACGACAATGTCGTTCCTAATGCAAACACAATTCGCTCCTGGGTTCGGCAGTCGGAGGAAACTGGTAGCACATTAGGAACAGATACACATGGTCGATGCATTAGAATGCCACAAAATGTGCAGCGGGTGAGAACAGCAGTTCAACAATCGCGGCAATGTCCTGCTCGATGACATGCTGCTGCATTGGGGATTTCAGACCGCAGGTTGAGAAGGATTCTAAAATTCGATTTGAAGTTCCATCCTTTCAAGAATTACGCCCAGCAGACTACGCCAACCGTCAAAATCTGTGTGAGCAAATGCTTGCTCAGATCCCTCCGAATGCAGCTTTATTCAGTACCGAAAAGGCACATTTTCATTTTAGAGGGTGCGTGAACAAACAGGACTTTCGCACTGGGCTGAAAATTACCCCCGAATTATTCATGAAAGAGCACTTATGGTTCCAACAGGATGGAGCTACTGCTCACACAGATCGAATTTCACTTGACGTTTTGAGAGAAATGTTTCCGGGACGTCTGGTCTGTTTGAGAGATGATGTCGGGTGCCCTGCCCTGTCACCTGATCCGAGCATTTGTGACCACTTTCTTTAGGGAATATCTGAAAGAAAAAGTTTTCCAAAGCCGCCCTCACACCCTAGCAGAGTTAAAAGAGCGGGTTATTGACGAAGTGAATGCTATACCCCACGATATGTGTGCAAGAGCTGCTCAAAACTTTAGGAATCGTCTAGAACAGTGTATTGATGCAAACGGCCGCCATCTTCAGGGCATTATTTTCAAAACTAAATGAATTTAAAATGGTATATTGTACTAATTTGGAAAATAAAAACGTTCTTTCTCTATATATCCATATTTACTTTTTATTCCTTCTTAAAACTCCTTAGTCGTTTCTGCCGCACTCTGTATTAGAGGAGTTTTCTAAAAGTTTGAAATCCTGTCACAACGTTCTACGGTTTTTTCTTCCAATACACATATATAACGCGATCGAATCTAAAGCATAAATCAGGCAGTAAAATAACCAACTGGATACTAAATGTATTGCCAAAGTACAAAATTATGTACCAAATTAATTAAGAAAGTTCAAGTACTAATCTGACATAAAAATAGAAAAATTGTAAATTTGCATTAATCTGATATTTTATCCACCATATGACAAAAAGACATATACTGCCAACTTTGCAAAGCATTACACATTTGACAGGAACGCTTATATTGAGGCATTATTTATAAGAAACCCATTAAGATAAGTGTAATATAAATATTAACTTATAAAGACGATATATATAGATATATATATACAGATGTAAATGTAATATGTGAATGCATATTTTTTATATATTTTATGTATTTTATACATTTTATGCATTTTACACATATATATATATATATATATATATATATATATATATATATATATATATATATATATATAAATGTAATATGTGAAGGTAAAATACTGTAACATATGAGTTGATAAATGTTCCACTGGATAAATGTTTTCACTGCTGGAATGGAATGTTGTTTAGACTTTTCAAAGGAAAACCTAATAGTGCATAACGGGACGAAGGCTTAGGGTGGTTCAATGCACTTACAAAGAGATATAAGCAGGTAAAAGGAACTGGCAAACAAAAATCCAAGATGTAGCTATGAACGTGTAAAGAAATTCATGGTGCGTCAGTCGTGGAAACATTTTTCATCGGGGACACTATAATGAATGGTATAAATATTGGAATAAACTGCAATTAGTCTACAATTTATTGGTTTTCTCTCTCGTCACACTGCCCTGAGATCTCCATTATCTAACGTGCTCTACCTAAACAATAGCAGACGAGCAACCGTGGACACGACCGGAGAAGAATCCTAGCACTGGTGAATCAACCTGTCAAACATCAACAATCACAAAAACAATAAATGAGATATCCAAATTCCCTAAGATTGCCATAAAATTAACAAGCGACCTGGTAACGCTGCAATATAAACATATCAAACTGTAAAGGTAGACATATTAAATAACGCTCAGTGAAAGGTTTCTTTGAGTTTCGTTATCCTATTTAAATCGTTTTAGATTTTATAAATATATCAATATAATATTCTTTGCCATAAATTCATTTTTTCATATTCAGAAACATTTTTCTCATGAACAAACAGACCTGGGACCTTGAATTTGTAATGATACTTAAGCTCATACCTATTATCACCAATTAACAAATTTAAACAATTTTTTCTGCATCTGATTTGTAAATGTGTGGGTGCTGAATACCCTATATACAATTAGCTTTTCTCTATGACGTCACATTTCCTAAATACACAGCAGAATAAAAAATGGTAATACCGAAAATTGATACAATTTAGTCAAACAAAAACACATATTCAGAATTTTTTATAGATAGAGTCAACATGAATAATTCAATGCCATTGCCGGGGATTGAACCACGGATCTCTTGGTTTCTTTCCAGCCGCTCTAACTCATTGAGCTACCATGGTCGACGTGGCGTCCTGACATTAAATTCTCCATTTGACTCGTATATTTTCCCGGTAAACCACCAGGGGCTCTCGCATCCGAGATACACCGTTTGTAGCGACTTACTATCGTAAGTACTTGAGTCCCAGGCTTGATCATTTAACTGTTATTATTTTAGTTAATTGATGGAAATTAATCATTTCTTCACACTAACATATACATAGCCTATATACGGCTAGTGTTCATCAATTAACTAACATATTCAATACTGAATATTGAAATCAATACTATTTCGTAGGTATATATGAGCATGATGGAAATAAAAGGTCCAAATTAGTTCAGAAGATATTTTCACCTTTAATCCTCTTTGGCTTTTAAAATATGCGAAGACAGAGCTCAACTTTTTGTTTCCCGTTTCATCACTCTCCCTAACGAGAACGCAGCAGTAGTCAGCCAACATCGAAGGGTTCCAATGGCTTTGGTAATGGTGTTTCATGGTATGAACGTCTAGATGAAAGCGCTAATTTGGGAAACGCTTGTTTTAAGTGATTGAAGACCTCATTTTATTTATCCAGAGCTTTTACAAAGTTCTTGAAAAGGTTCAACTTGATATGAAGGGGAGGCAAAGCGGTTTCATCGGGCTGAGCCAATGGGGTATTGTTCACATTTACATTTCCAGGAACATATGAACACCAAAACAGAAGAACAGCAAAAAACGAAGTACTGGATACGAAAAATAAAAAACCTTTAAAAACTCAAAAAATGGTACTGCTAGAACATTTTGAACGGTGTATTCGGATTCTACACACCAAAATACAAACTATAGTTGATGTATTACATCCCAGATGCAAAATGACTGTTGAGAGGTGTAATAATCAGACATACAAATCAAACATGTTCCGTTTTAAGTAATATTTTTCAAAATGTTATCAACATTTGAAATGAGAGGAATAACCTATTTCAAATTATGGTTATTAACCCAAGCAAAAGTTACTACAATATTTTGATACTGAACATTTTGATTTCATGCATGAATTTAATTAAGCTCCTGTGTACATATTCAGTAAATATGTTTTGTGAATAGAATTGTATGTTTACTTATAATTGTCATTTATAAAACATCATGTATTAAAATATTTAAAATAAATAAAATAGAATAATGAAACTCGCCATTTGCTGAACAATATTTAACCCGTCCGTATACTTTGAAATCTGATACTTTTTATCTTTTCTGTAAAATACTATTTTATGTAATGCCATGTAAATGTGACCAAATACTTCCTGTTTAATGTACATGTGTAGTAACTAAGGTTTTATTTTCAGTTTACTGAAGTCACGTGAGTTTATTTTCCGCAGGATTATCCGAAAAATGAATTCAGAATAAATGTTATTGTTTGTGAAAGAAATATTTATTTCCGTTAGTCACTTACCTCTCCCCTTAGAATCTAAAACTAGTACTCAATTACGTCTTGCTTCTTTAGATGAACATCGTATTAAAGAAAAATTGAACAATTGCAACAGCTTTGTAAGTAATGCATAAACTGTAAGTGTGGTTTAGTAGCTGCTTCAAAAGACAAGGAATTTGTTACCTAAAGCAGTTTTCTCTTTCTCATTTGCACGTGAGTGAAAGAAGGATAGTTAAATTGTCAAATAAAAGGAAGAGAAACAAGGAATGCAGGTAAGAAGATGAAAATGCATTGTAACAGCAGAACATTTCCGCCTTTTAAAGGTGCCACTTGGCTGGGTTTTTACATCTTATATTATGTAATGGTTTAGATAAAAACCGAAAATCTGAGAGAAGTGAAGCTTTGACCGTTTACATATTATAATTACAGATAATAAATTCAGCTAGAGCTTAATAAATTGATAATAATTTAATAACAATTTTTGCTTATAGCTCCAGACATTTAATAAATGCTATTTTGAAGAACTTTAAGATAAGAGGGGGCGGCTAAGTACGTCAGCACTAAATATCCCATATCTTGTTTCATTGATGTAAGAAGACTCTTATTGCCTTTTTATGAAGGAAGGTTTCAACAAATTGCAAATTATTTGGATAAAAGGGAAATATTTTCCCTCCCATTTGCAAGAATTTAGTAGGTATTATTTACCGCATGGTTAGAGTTTGTTACATTCCACTTCCGAGCAGAAAAAGAGGCTGTTAAGTGTTTAAAGTCTTGTAAGTGAAGTAATGAGTAGATTCTGAAAGATAGTTCAATAGAAGAAATAAAACATAAAAACTCCTCCTTTGCTTTGTAAACTGCCATACTATATATGAACAATTTCGGCAGCCCCTGAGCTTGACTAGCCTATGTTGTGACTTCCTACCCTAGAGGTTCCAGATTCAATTTCGAGCTGGTTCTCAGGGATTTTTCTTCAACTAGAATCTTTCCCTATTTTCTGCAAATTCTGGAAGTAAATTTTAAACTGAATAAAATCAATGTCAGAAAAACTATAGCTTCACGATTTATAAACGACTAGTTATTTCAAAAGCCAAAGCTCCTGTTCTCGCCTTAAAAGTTGAAGGGCAGCAAAAATGTAACATTATTTTGAGTTCTATGTTTAATTCAGAAGGTAAATTCCATATAACTGACACCCAAAGATGTATTCAAGCCTCTTTACAAAGCACCCTTTAACCAGCATGGCTACGAACTTTGCCATAAATAGATTCCATAAAATAGTAGATATATTTAACTTTAAAAAATTGTAATAGGTTGTGCATAGATTATTTTCTCTACTCACTCTTCAACCTAACTATTCTTCTATCTACTTCCTTCTAATCCAGATAAACTTTAATCAACATTTGCACATTTTGTTGTACGATAAACTTTGTGCAGCGACATATAGACTTTGTAGAGCCTTTCACTATGTGACGGCTTAAACATCCATGCTATGTTATCCCCACGTGAAGAAGAAAACAAATCTTATGTATTGCACTCACAAGACTTTCTCTAATCACTCTCGCAGAAACTATTTTTACAAAGGCTCATTTTTTCTACTGGATGTTAAAGGACATACTAATTTGAATAATGGTTTTATTACATATATCCTTCTACGTAGAATGGAAACAGGGAAATACAATAGAACAAGTATTTTAAAATACAAACCAATAAACAAGAATATATCAGAAATGATTAACACTACAAAAAACATTTGACATAAATTATGTGCCGTAATGAGATCTACGTTTGTATAGAAAGATTTTATTTAAATTTTACGATGTACCGCTTTACAAAAGGTATTACAAAATAAATATACTTCCGAGGCTATTCCTAAGAAGCTCAAGATACACATTTTAGTTTTCATCAAAATATCTTAAACATATGGTAATTTGATCAAAGTCGTTTAGGGGCATTTTGAGAGTATAAACAATTTCGAAAACCTTCCCATGCCCATAAAGGACAGTGTGGAATGGAGACATCTTTTTTTAAATCTTGATGTCACACGTCCTTAGAAGATGTTGAAGTGAAATACCAAGTTTGGCACGTAACAAACGTTTCTATTTTCAGTTATGATGTTCACAGACAGAACGACACATACATGACATCCTTTTCTAAAAATACCTTTTAGGGTTCATTGTGTCTCAAAACGTGCAGTATCGCTGAAATTTTTGTGTGGAGATGCTTCTTCACTTACTGCAAGAACGTATAAAAATAAAGTAATAAGGATGATAGCGTCACAATAATGTACATATACAGGATTCCATATATGCGTCTCTACGGCGGCGCTGATGACCCAGATGTTGAGCGCCCTAAAACACAATCATCATCATCATCATCATCATCATCATCATCATCATCATCATCATCATCATCATCATCATCATCATCATCATCATCATCATCATCATCATCATCATCATCATCATCATCATCATCATCATCATCATCATCATCATCATCATCATCATCATCATCATCATCATCATCATCATCATCATCATCATCATCATCATCATCATCATCATCATCATCATCATCATCATCATCATCATCATCATCATCATCATCATCATCATCATCATCATCATCATCATCATCATCATCATCATCATCATCATCATCATCATCATCATCATCATCATTCACGCGGCATTTTACCAACCAACTCAGAGGGCGCCTACATTACATCCAGAGCCTTCTGCCTCTGTAGTTGGACTACGCAGAGGTGTGTGTTAACTGTAGTTTTAGTGATGTGCGCAGGTTCATCGAGGAAGAATTGTGGCTATAAGGGAAGCCAAATTGTTATTTGAAGACATTGCTAAAGCCTATATATAATGCGAATAATCTACAACTTTGCACGTAAAACAAGCCATCAGTGTAGACGCTAAAGTGTTAACAGATAACTTGTTAATGATAATAGATAACTAGAAGTTCAGGACCTGTAAATTGTATAAAACGCCATTTAAAAGACATAAAACTATGCCAAAAGGGACCTAAAGATTGGAAAACATAACGTAAAGAAGTGATACGTACAAATTAATAAATTAATTTTCAATTAGGCATTTGAAAGTACAAAGTTTGAAAGTGCAACATTCAAGCGTTCCTTAGAGACTCCTTTAGAACATAACGACAAATAAGTTATAGTTCAGGAGGGATGATTACAGAATATTCTGCGGTGAGAATGGTCCCTCATCTCTTAACTTAGGATGGATGTGCATTGTGTTCGCATACGTGATGTCCAGCAAGAGTTGAATCCTCTGCAAAGGTTGCAGAATCGTCTGGAGGTCTGGTGTCACTTGATACCGGAGGTAGTGTCCTCAGAAGTATCCTGAGACAAAACATGGGTTCATCCTGCGATTATTGTCAATCAAATTCAAATGCCTCACCCGACGCTCCATTAAGTATTTTCTTCGTCACTATCTACGGAAATCTTTGGCCAAAAGGGAGCAGCAGCAAAGTGACATCGGCCTTCAACATCTCGACAATTTCTCTGTGGCTGAGATCTTCCGTAGGATACGTTAGGAATGATTACCACCCTGTCATTCCTGGGAGGTTAAGGTACGAGTCCCCCAACTTTGTGTTCATTGCATTCTCCACGAAACGTCGAGGTTCTGTGAATCACCCTTCAAACCTAATATGACGATTGGCACGAGAGTACCAAATATCGCAGCAACAAGAAGACCATCAAACGAGTGCTCGGAGGAGAATATTTGATCTAGAAGCTGGACAACTATTGTTTCTGAAAGACACCAATAATAACAACTTAGTAACTAACTACAAAGTGGATATTGTGGCTCTTCTCCATGAGGCAAACTGTACCTTTTGACCTGTGAGTGGCGGAGTGGTGGTTTATCCAGCTATCTTGTCGATAATTACCTTCTGACAGTCACCATCTTGGACTCAACGTTCCATAAATATCTTGAAGTATCGGAACAGCTGCCATCTCTATTAATGTGTCACAAAATTCTTTGGAATAAGATTGTCAAAATATTTGGAAAAAATAACAATTCAGAAGATTGATTTATTTGCATAACAGTTAAAAGTTCTGCTCAAGGTAGGGGCATATTTATAAATCTGCATTTAGTTCAAGCATGAATACATAATCATTAAATTAAACTTACTTTTGCAATATTCTTTTCCAATAAATACAAATACATTGATGGTCATGTACAAATATAGATAAAGAGCTATGTGTTTATTTTTTTTGTTATAAAGTTCGCTACCCTTAAGAATTAATTAGTGGATATGCAAACTATTGCTACAAAGCTTATTGCTTTTTCTACCACATACACAGTAAGTAAAAGTATGAGTAAGTTAGTATATTTATACACCTCAATTTTGGTTTTGAGTTTAGATATTTTCCAAGGTTGCAACACAAAGATTTGTCAGAAAATTTTCCACCCGAATTCATTGTGAATGATTTTGCATAATTTATACCTAACGCTAAAAGAGGGCATAACTTTTTCTTTACAACAATGTACATCTCATTAAAGCACACGTCTTAGTTATATTTTTGTGTAATTCAAACCTTTTGAGATATTGCCTACCGTACGTATTTTCTGACAAGCTTTGCTACTTGGAAGAGAGGTAAGTAAAATTTAGTTATAATAATGAAAACGATTGCTTCTGGAGCAGATTACTATTTGGCAGTCCTGTAAAAACCAGCCAACATCCAGCCTAATAGGGTTTTCTTTTATTTCCATGATAGATAATTGTGCATTACAGGGGCGGTTCCTCCATAAGGTTGCAGGTTTGCGTTATACCCACTGAAAGTACAACAGGTGCATTTTGCACATTAAAGCTGTACTTGTTTGCATTGCTTTATATACAAACATGTTTCAATTACCCTTATCGTCTGTAGCTGTCCATGACCACAGAATAATATAATAATAATAATAATAATAATAATAATAATAATAATAATAATAATAATAATAATAATAATAATAATAATAATAATAATAATAATAATAATAATAATAATAATAATAATAATAATAATAATAATAATAATAATAATAATAATAATAATAATAATAATAATAATAATAATAATAATAATAATAATAATAATAATAATAATAATAATAATAATAATAATAATAATAATAATAATAATAATAATAATAATAATAATAATAATAATAATAATAATAATAATAATAATAATAATAATAATAATAATAATAATAATAATAATAATAATAATAATAATAATAATAATAATAATAATAATAATAATAATAATAATAATAATAATAATAATAATAATAATAATAATAATAATAATAATAATAATAATAATAATAATAATAATAATAATAATAATAATAATAATAATAATAATAATAATAATAATAATAATAATAATAATAATAATATAAATAATAATAATAATATAAATAATAATAATAATAATAATAATAATAATAATAATAATAATAATAATAATAATAATAATAATAATAATAATAATAATAATAATAATAATAATAATAATAATAATAATAATAATAATAATAATAATAATAATAATAATAATAATAATAATAATAATAATAATAATAATAATAATAATAATAATAATAATAATAATAATAATAATAATAATAATAATAATAATAATAATAATAATAATAATAATAATAATAATAATAATAATAATAATAATAATAATAATAATAATAATAATAATAATAATAATAATAATAATAATAATAATAATAATAATAATAATAATAATAATAATAATAATAATAATAATAATAATAATAATAATAATAATAATAATAATAATAATAATAATAATAATAATAATAATAATAATAATAATAATAATAATAATAATAATAATAATAATAATAATAATAATAATAATAATAATAATAATAATAATAATAATAATAATAATAATAATAATAATAATAATAATAATAATAATAATAATAATAATAATAATAATAATAATAATAATAATAATAATAATAATAATAATAATTAATGGGAAGCATATCGCACAATAGGCAACTTTAGTTTACCCACATAATATGCACTGATACCATTTTATTTGTTATAATGAACTAACAACACACTCTTGGCATATATCTTTATTAGAGTGGAAAAGAAGAACAGAAAATATTCTTTTTTATTAGGAGTAGCAAGAAATTTATTATTCTAACATAAACAATTAGAACATCGCTTAATATTTCTTAAAGTATGTGTTCCAAACAATGAGCTAATTGGAAATGATATGAATTAGAATTAGAAAAATTATTGCCCTGTAATGTCAAAACTAATACACATTTAACGAAATTAATAATAATCTCTGTCAGCTCCTACTACATACTGCAAAATAAATACATCCCTAATGGAAAAGTTAAAACCTATTAACCTTTCGGTCTAAAGATTTGGAGAACTTAAACATGTATGTTAACTGGCTAAAAAATTAGTTAAAAGTAACAAAGATCCCAAAACTAGCTTCAACTGGAAAATCAAAACAGAAAATTTAAAATAGACATTTTCTTTGCAGAAAGAAACTCTTATAATAAATTTATGGAAACTATTTACTGCAGCAAAGACAATAATGTTTGATATAGGCTCATTTCAACATATTATAAAAATAGCCCTTTCCTAAACATTTAAATGCATATCGAGATAAAGAATTATCAAATAACCAAAAAGTTCCAATTGCATTTAATTCAAATTTTGCATCATCTAAAATTGCAAGAATATATAAAAACTAAAGATCATAAAGAAGGAAACAAAGAATAAAAGAGGAAGCCTTATCACTTAACTTATATATTCTACTGTGAATTTACAGTTTCTGAACTTCGTATAGCTATTTTTAAAACAGTTAATAGCAAAGCTTCAGGACAAGACAAAATTTATCCAGAAATCCTAGAAAGTTTAGAGAAAAACTAAAACCACATTACTTAACTTTTACAATCATATCTAGGAATCATCTGTTCCATCCAATCAGAAAGCTATTGTTATCCTAATATTCAAACCAGGTAAATCAGCAGATGATATTTGGGACCTATATAATTAACTAAGAAAATCTAGGGAAATGATTTCCATCAGATTAAACTACGAGGGCTTTTCAATAAAGAATGATCACAATATTTTTTTGACAACGAAACCTTTACTCATCCTCATAATTTTGATGGTCCTTCTCAAAATAGTCTCCCCTGAATGCGATGCACTTGTCCTAGCATTTCTGCCAGTATTCAAAGACATGCTGGAAACCATTTCTTGAGAGATCCTTCAAAAATTGCCTCCGCGGCCTTCACCACTGCTTCTGATGATGGATAATGCCTCCCATGAAGGCGTTTCTTCAAGTTAGAGAATATAAAAAGTCACATGTGTCTAAATCCAGACTATAAGAAGGGTGAGGATGCAAGATATTCAGCAACAACATTGGCAATATGCAACTGCGCATTATCGTGGTGGAGCATCTAGCCTGCTTCACGGAAATGTGGTCTTTTGCGCCTGATATGGACTTGCAATGTTTTCAGGACATCCCTGTAGTATTGTCCTGTTACTGATGTGTGTGCAGGTACAACATGCTGATAAACCATTCCAGGAATATCAAAGAATGAGATGACCATAACTTTCCCAGCAGAAGCAACCACTTTTGCTTTTTGAGGTTGGTGATGAAGGAGATTTCCACACTGAGCTTTGCTGTTTGCTCTCAGGATCAAAATGATGTAGCCAAGTTTCACCAGCAGTAATTACGTTTGAAAGAGGCTCCAGATCTTCCTCTAACATCAACTTTAAGTGCATGTTACCTCCATTGCAGCGGTAGGCGATACTGAACATGTCTGAACTTGCCTGGTTTACACAGGCGGGAACCAGGAGTACCAACAATGAAACCACTACAGCGTGTTTGTTTCACATCAAGCTAACAGAATATAATAAGATTGAATTTTAGTGCAAAAAATTATGACCATAAACAAATTATGATCATTCTTTATTGAACAGCCATCGTAGTATCTTTAACAAAACAATCTTCTATCACCCTGGCAAGATATCACCCTTCTAGAATAATCATACAGCCCAGTAAGCAAATAATTAAAGCATGTTTAAACATTAAAAGGGGACTTAATAGAAAAGAATATATCTTTAGTCATATTCCTTGATCTGAAATCCCTATATGAGACCATATGGAGATGTAATCTTAACAACTAAATGGAAACTAAAGATAATATGCTTCTTTGGATATCTGAATTTGTCTCAGAAGGATATTCTGCAACTTCTTATGGTTCAAAATTATCAAGATTAAAAAATCCAACTAGGGTAACTTCAGCGTGCACTACATAATACCATTCTATGCAATATCTATGTAAATGATCTACCAAAACAGGTGTTAACACTGTATTCTATTATTTAATTTATTTGTACTCAAAAATATAATACTTCCTACAATTCTGATTATAATTTTTCAATTCTATTCCAAGTACAAACTAGTCAGCTGCTGATATATACAGGCTAGTAGTAGTATTGGCTCCCTGGACATTTACCTCTATTCTAGCCCCATTGAGTCCTTGACCTGTTATTCCATTTTATCTTCCATTTCTCTATCTCTTAACTTTCTTACCCTTCTCATCCATTTCTCATGCAGTTCTTATCCCACATTGATTTCTTTCAATTCTCTATTTCTTTGCATTCTGCTACATAGTGTTCTATGTTGATTTTTGTTCCACATAAAATGCACTCCTTTGGTGAACCCTCTCAAATAAAGCTCCTGTCCTTAACCAAGTTAAACTCTCCCTCTCATATCTCTCGCATAGGTCAATATATGAGAGACTTTTTTTCAAAACTTGATAGAGGACAAAAGGATGTTTTTAGAGAAATTATATAACCCATGGCGCGACAGCCCTTAGAGGGCCAAGCATGCTGCCTTAGCCCACTACGCCACGGCACAGGACTTTTACAGAAATGACATGTTTTTATTCTAGTGCATAACCCATCATTATACAAATTTATTTTTGGGAATACTAGTGCAATTTCAGACAACAGTGAAACTCCTAGAGGATACCTAACTGTATTTTATTTTTCATAGTATTGGCCAGTTAAAATATTATTGTTTTTTCAAAACTCGATAGAAGACATGAACTATGAAACAAGTGAATTGCTGCTAGTTTTATTGTTTTTATTACTTTTTTGATTTTAATTTTATTTCTTCAAAATGTATTTTTATGTACAGTTTACAAATTTAATAAATGGCTAAATCAACATTGTTACATTAATGAAATAATAGACATTTATAAAACGTTACAAAATTATTAAATTAATAAGTACAGAAATTTAAGAATACAAAATGATTAGTTAATAATAATGTGTACGCTTACTTTTATAACTTAACATTTGCTGAGAACATCTTCATAAAATCCTTTTGCTTCTGAAATTTCAAAAATTTGCACAAGCTTTTTACATCTTTCTTCTTCTCACTGGACACCATGTTCTTCTTCTGTAGACATGAGGACCTCAGCATTTCTTTGTGGCATGTTTTGATATTGTGGTGTCTTGAATGAGGGATCAAAATACTTATAAAAATCAATTTGTATTTGGATAATGGGTATATGGATAGTTTTTCCTTTTCTCTTTTTTTGCAAAACATTTTCCACATTCCTTTAATATTTAATTCTGGTGGAGGTAGTTCCTTGAAGATTTTACTCTACTGTGGTGGTTTTCTCTGCACCTGTAGTACTTAATATCATTTTTCACAGCAGTGATAAGCTCCTAGTCCTTTGCACCAGTTCTATCGCCTTTTCAATTTTCTTTAGGTGAATTTCCAGTAGAATAAAATTGTCTTGCAAGAAGGGACAGTGTATCCTTAGACATGCCTGCCATTCCCAGAAAACATGCAGAACAGGTTAGTAAAACCTCTCCATATTTCGTTCTGATGCTATTATTAATACTCATAGATTGTTTTCTTTTAGAAATTTCCTCCTTCACTTTCCTTCTTTTTGGATAATTAATTGTCATGTATTTAAGCAGGAATTTGTGTTGGTCCACCTTATTTAGATGTTTCACTTATTATGGAAAACATTAATGTCTTCATATGTCAGATATTCTACTCTGCATTCCTTACTTTTCCTCTTTATTGACTTCAATGGATAATCTTAAATTCCATGATTATATTTTATGCACGGTTCTTTATTATTAGATTTTCTAGGTTGAACAAGACGTTTTCTTCTATTTTTCATGCCACCATTGGATTCAGTCACTGGAGAATTAAACCCTGTAATTTTGTCTATGACTTAGCTTGTGCTTACGAGAGACTGGTTTGATCTTTGTACATAACATGTGACAGAAGTGATTCAGACAATATAAGATTCTAAAGAATGACCTATGTTGCAGTAATACTGCACTATACCGTGCTCTCTTGAGTGTGCAACATGTTTGATTATTAGGTACTTGTAATGCCACTTTGAGAGCAATGTTGATAAAAGGTTCTGAAAGAGTATATGACAACAGAGTTTGTTGTTAATATAAACCACATGCCAAGTAGTATTGTCATACTCTTCCCTTCGAATAAGAAAAGTGCAGTGATAATACCAAATGAATGAGTCTCTACATTATTTAGATGCAGGAAGGCTTTGAAATAATGTTTTTGTATGCACTTAATTCCAGGAAAGCTAGGTCAGACAAGCGGAATATTGCAAATTATTATCAAGTTAGTGACAGGTCTTCACAGGTGGCAAATTTCTTCATTTAGACTGTGTTGTATTGAGTTTTGTAAAAATGCTATGCATGCGCTCTATCAACTTACGAAAACACGCTCATGATTCACCATGCTATACATATGGCAAATATCGAGTTATACAAAATATGATTTCACAGACCTATTGGTGGTATCGAAAACATACAAATCCCATATATAAGTTATTTTCTGAAAATTTGTGCTCTATCTCCTTATATGTTTCTCCACCCCATTCTCTCTTCATTTTCAAGTATACATGCATTTAGTGATTTTCTATTTATCAAGTTTCTCCATGTCACTTGTCTGTCAGTGTCCTTAACCCTGTTCTTAATCACTGTCCAGAAACCCTTTCCATTTCTTTCTCCCTTCTGCCAGATCCCCCAACCCTGTTCTATCCATTGTTCACTCTAGCTCCGACCACCAACTATTCTTACATGTAGAGTTCTTCTGTTGTTCTAAAAAGATCTTTAATATATCATCATCCTTTTTATACAGCTGTACCAGTATATTAAGCATATTTCTATAACTACCCCACTTTTGCAGGGACTTCCCAATTCCACCTTAGCTAACCCCATTTGCCTTAGCCAAATAATTCAGCATATCCACATAATTCTGCACCATGTTATTTTTGATTCTACTATTACTTCATATATTCTTTCAAGCCACTTTACTGGCATATCTGGTACTTTATATTTACAGTTCCTCAGACTATACATTGCTATCTTCCCTTTCACTCTTATCTTTCTGTCATATGCTCCCCAACCTCCATTTCAGCACAGTCTCATTCCTAAATAATCAAACTCATTTATCACCTCCACAGTTTGGTCATTTAAACAACACTTATCTTATTTTATTATCACCCTTCTTAAACACTACCATTTTTGACTTATTCCCCATTCCGTACAGTAGCTGCTAATTTCATTTATTGCTCTCTGTAATCCTATCACTGTTATAGATGCTATTACCAAGTCATCTGCAAATAATAATCCTAATATTAACTTGTTCCTACTGTATTATATTAAGACAACTTAACAATTTGGAAGTCACTGAAATTAGGCAAAATTGAAATTTTAAAGACAAATTTTCAAAACTCGCTGGATACACACACACACACACACATAAAAAGTGATTTTCTAAAAACATTATGAAATATGCTGTTTGTTTGTTGTTAATGCTCTTCTAATTGGATTTTCTCCACTTTTCTACGGACTTTGTAATAATATTTGCAAAGTTGAACAGGAACACTGGCATAAATTTCTGAGTTGTGACACACTGGAATACGTGGTCTCTATTTATTACATCTGTGGGTTGTTGCATAGTATACATCTTGGAGAATGGAAGATATTGATCGTGAACAGGTGGGCAGCCAATCATGTCCGGTCATCAAGCAAAAAGGGTCACTCCTGAGCTTCTTGGAAATTCTGGTCTGGCATTAGTATTTTCCAAAAGCATTTTCCATGATTTATTTGTACATTTTTCATAATAATTATGTTGCCAATGTGTATGGATTTCCGAATTTATATTAATTCTGATATAGTATAAGAAATTTTAGTTGAATTCATTTTTTATATTTGTTCCTTTCTTGCTGTACAGCTTTTTATTTCTTGTAATGCCACAAAGGGTCAGGATCCAGTTGAAACAATTTTTTTTCTTTGTAAATTTTAAATGAGTGTGGAATCTATAATATATTGCTGTTTGATGGAAATGGGGAGCCTATTGCCTGAATGACTGATCTTGAGCCACTTAAAATTACAGCTTCTTGGAAGGATCGGGATGGGATGGTATATCTTCTGATCTTTTCAAAAAATGTGTAAAGGTGATAGATAGTATACTTGAAAATCTCATAAACAGTTGTATATCTGAAGGCATCTTTCCTGATTGCTTGAAAATCAGTGTTGTAAGCCCAGTATACAAAAAAGGTCACAGAGGCGAAAAAAGTAATTACAGGCCAATTACACTTACCTCTATAATAGCAAAACTTATTGAAAAGATAATAGCTAATCAGATGATAAATTTTTTTAATAAAAATAACATTTTAGTACCTACACAGCATGGATTCAGAAAAAGCCTATCAATAACAACTGCAATTATAGAACTCATACATCAACTAATTGGTCATCTGGAAAATGGAGAAAAGGTAGCTGGTTTATTTCTGGACCTATCTAAAGCGTTTGACTCAGTTGATCACTCGCTGCTTATTGGTAAACTAGAAAACTATGGTGTCAGAGGGAAATTGCTTGAAATAATAAAATCGTATTTGACAAATCGGAAACAGTGTACTGAAATAAACAATAAAAATGGAAATATAGTTAGAAAAATCTCTTCAAAATATGATACTGTCAAATTAGGAGTGCAGCAAGGATCTGTTCTTGGCCCATTATTATATTTTATTTATGTAAACGACCCACCAGAATCAATTAACTATAAAACAATGACATATGCTGACGACACTTCTGTTCTATTTTGGAATAAATCAGCAAATCAGTTAAAACAAAACTTAATAAATCAAACTGACTTAATTCTAAATCCATAAAAGATAATATTTTAAATGTCAATATAAAAAAGAGCAATTTAGTTATTTTTTAATATCGAACAAGTCTAAAACTAAACAATGTAGTAATTAATGGTAAAGATATGGAACAGGAAGATTCAACAGACTTTTTGGGTATCAAACTAGACAAAAACTTGAATTTCCACAAACAGATTGACAGCATATGCAATAAAATTAGTAGTGGTGTATATCCGCTAAGAAATCTTTCTAAATATTTGAACACAGAAGTATTAAAATTAGCTTACAAGCAATAATACATAGCCATCTCAGTTATGGAATTGAAATCTGGGGCAGTAGTGGAATTATCAACATGAATAGGATTCTAATACTACAAAAAAATGTGTGTAAGAATAATGTTTAAATTAGGAAATAGAACATCATGTAGACCAACTTTCAGAAAGGAGCGAATCTTGACAGTAATTTCATTGTATATATATATATATAAATTAATATTACTTGTACATAAAACAGAATGTAATGTAAATAATGTCAACAAAAATAGTAAACTCTATGGCTACAATACTAGAGGATATAACTTTCATAGACTTACTACAAGAACAAAATCAGCTGGAAAAGATCCATTATTGAAGGAAATTATATTTTATAACAAATTGCCAAATTATTTAAAAACATTACCGGGAAATAGCTTCAAAAAGGAATTAAAAATGCATTTAATAGAAAGATGTATATATAGAACTGATGAATTATAATGGAATGTAACAAAAAAAAAACTGTTTCATGAATTGTATATTTGTTATATAAATTGTATTTTGTAAATAATGATTTATCTGAAATTAGACTGTGACGATGCTTGAAACATATGTATGTATGTCTATAGGCAAATAAAAATTATCATCATCATCATCATCATTATTATCTATTATTGTCATTGACATTGTCACTGTCACTGTCACTATCATTATCATTGTCATTGTCATCATCATCATCATCATCATCATCATCATCATCATCATCATCATCATCATCATCATCATCATCATCATCATCATCATCATCATCATCATCATCATCATCATCATCATCATCATCATCATCATCATCATCATCATCATCATCATCATCATCATCATCATCATCATCATCATCATCATCATCATCATCATCATCATCATCATCATCATCATCATCATCATCATCATTATCATTATTATCATTATTATTATTATTATTATTATTATTATTATTATTATTATTACTATTATTATTATTACTATTATTATTATTATTACTATTATTATTATTATTATTATTATTATTATTATTATTATTATTATTATTATTATTATTATTATTATTATTATTATTATTATTATTATTATTATTACTATTACTATTATTATTATTATTATTATTATTATTATTATTATTATTATTATTATTATTATTATTATTATTATTATTATTATTATTATTATTATTATTATTATTATTATTATTATTACTATTACTATTATTATTATTATTATTATTATTATTATTATTATTATTATTATTATTATTATTATTATTATTACTATTATTTTTATTATTATTACTATTATTATTATTACTATTATTATTATTACTATTATTATTATTACTATTATTATTATTATTATTATTATTATTATTATTATTATTATTATTATTATTATTATTATTATTATTATTATTATTATTATTATTATTATTATTATTATTATTATTATTATTATTATTATTATTATTATTATTATTATTATTATTACTATTATTATTATTATTACTATTATTATTATTATTACTATTATTATTATTATTACTATTATTATTATTACTATTATTATTATTATTATTATTATTATTATTATTATTATTATTATTATTATTATTATTATTATTATTATTATTATTATTATTATTATTATTATTATTATTATTATTATTATTATTATTATTATTATTATTATTATTATTATTATTATTATTATTATTATTATTATTATTATTATTATTATTATTATTATTATTATTATTATTATTATTATTATTATTATTAATAATAAAGGTACTATATGGCAGAACAATTGCATCATGGAAGTTCCTATGCCTTCTAGTTCTCCATCATAAATAGATGTGAGAGGTCCTAGGGAAGTGAAAAAGGTAAAAACCCCGCAGTATATGCCAGCGCCTTTTGTCCTTTCTTATCAATTGGGAATCCATTAGTATATATAAATATGTAGTCACTCATTTTCTGGGTAACAGGAATGGATTGTTCCTAAAACGGCCATTTTTAGAATTTCATTATTTTACATGTTTTTGAGTATATGTATTCCAAAAGATGTTCTTATTAATCAATGATTGGTTGATTTAGTGGGTATATCCGGGGAAGTAGTTTTTCTATTATTGCTCCACATAACGTGTGGTTAGGTCGTATTTTTCTTGCAGTTTCTTAATTTGGTTAATATAACTTTTTATGCAAGTGGAAGGTTGTGAACATTCCAGTAGGTTAGTCAAGATAGTTTTTCTTGTATTTGTACACTTTGTTTTTCTCTTTCATGTTGTAGTGGTATATTCTCAGTAGCTACTTAAGAGCCTTTAAAGGTGTTGATTTTACTCCCATGTATTAAGCCTGAGAGCCTGAATTTCTAAAGGTGCCTCGTATAGTCTCATTCCCCTTCTGGTACACTGCTTTTAACAGATGAGACTCTGAGGAAGGAGTCACAGTGGATAACTGTTACACCTATAATGGAGGAAATGCCTTTACATATGTATGTGCTCGCCCATCAGATAGTATATTTTAGCGGTCTTAGTGTGGCACTCTGGTACCTCAATGTGGCCATTGAGGGGAGAGGTGTATGATCTTTGATATCTCAGCTAAGTCCAGTGGATCTGTTTACCAACAGCAGCTGAGTCCTCCATTCATTTTGGGAGTTGCGTATGGTGATGTACCTGCCAAAATTTAAAAACTGATGCCATTTCACAACCGTTACTTTTTTGTTTGATATAATGAGCTCCAGAGTTAGATGTTCCAGAGGTAAAATACCCACTGTCAGATCCCAAGTGTGAGTATCTTTCGTTGAAAAATTTAAGATCTTGAATTGGAATGCGAGAGGATTTAACCAAGCAAAATTACAGAAATTATAAAAATACAAAAAAGACCTCATGAAAGTGAATTCTGTGGAAAGTAACTTCCAGGATCTCTTCCCTAAAAAAGGAGCAACCCAATATTACCTTCAGCTATGATAACACCCAATTAACCAAAACTGAAAGTTCTCAATATCTTGAAATATTGTTGGTCAAAAAGATATCCTGGAAAAAACATGTTGAAAAAGTCAAAGATAAAGCAACCAAGTATTTTAAGATATCAAAAACACTTTGAGGAACTAAATGGGTTGTTCAAGGTCTACATTAAATACATATATAAGCCAAGTTCTTAAGAACTGTGGAGTTCTACTGAAAGCAACATTACCTTCAACTTCCATAATGTTTGAGCGCACACAAAATCTAGCTCTTAGGTTAAATACAGGGGCTATTAAACCCATTCCTACAATGAACTTACAACCATTTACATGTAAAAGATCTATAATGCCAGATTTAGAAAAGCAAGCCACTTTAACACATGAAAATTCTTGAAAGTTCCAGAGAACAAAAATGAGTAAAACTCTACAAAATCTACCTTCAGTTTTAAAACTCAATTAGGCTTATAAAGAAAGCTGTGTAATGAATTAGAACACTCATCCAAAACAGAACCCCTCATGCCTCTTAAAACCCCATTAAACATCTTTGAACTATAATACAAAGAAGGCCATAGTGCTTAGAATGACGCTCCAGAAAGCTTGAACCTAGTTTCTTTGACATAGCTGATCACCTGTGAAGCTTTAATCAATGCACTGATTTAATTGCAGACTTTAAAAAGAAGAGAAACTAAATCACATACCCTTGAAACCATTAAGTTAACATATCCAGAAAATGAATGGACTCACATGTACACAGTTGGCTCAGTTTACAACCAGGAAGATCCAGCAGGAGCAGGAGCTACCTGTAAATTCTTTTCTTTCTATAACCATATTAGAAATTATTTCATAGGCTTTGAAGGAGAAATTAATGTAACTTTTACTTCGTCACAAAATCTATTCCCCTGGACAAATCAGTTTTCCAACATACTTTGCTTATCAGATACTAAAGCAATTGCTCATGATACTATTTCAATTGACTGCCCTAAAGTAGAAAAAAGAAATAAAAATCAAGGTATGATTAATTATTTTCAAAATTATAATAAATGTACAGCTTTCCAATGGATTCGATCCATCAGTGGACTTTCTAGGAATGTGCTAAGTGGAAATGCTGGCCAAGAACTTTCCAAAATTACTCAAACAAAAAACCAATCCAGTATAACACAGCTAAAAGATTATTTTAAAACATTTTGGTATCAATTATGACACATTTGTTGCTTCCTCCGAAAGTCTTTATTGTTAAGATCTCCAAAATAACTTAAAATAATTCCAGATCTACCTAGAAAATCCACTGTTGTAGTATTCAGCTCAATTATAAGCCATGATTGTCTGAGTGGGCATTTGTTCAAAATTAAATTAATAATAATAATGAAGGAAAAATGCACATTTGTGTAAATTAAAGTATGTCTCCGAGGGACCTAGTTCTCCTCAGGCAGCTCAATAAGTGGTACCTGTCACATTTCTTATTACACTAAATTTCTTTCTATGCAGTAAAAATGATTTAATGAACATTGATCACTAAACTATATGAAATTCTAAAAAATCTAGAAGATCTAAACTCTAAATACTGTGAAGCAGGAAGACAATGATTTCATTATCAAATCCTGAGCATTAATCACACACACCCACACATCACACACACACACACACACACACACACACACACACACACACACACACACACACACACACACACACACACACACACACACACACACACACACACACACACACACACACACACACACACACACACACACACACACACACACACACACACACACACACACACAGAGAGAGATTGAGAGAGAGAGAGAGAGAGATTTACACAATTTATCCTTTTCTCTCAATAGAAAAGAAGCACTACCTTTATTTTCAACAAACTAATTGATTTTACTTCCTGCCTTCAGTTGGTATTTATACTTCAGCACCTATAATATCCTTAATGTGGCATGCCATGATTTTGCTATAAAAGAAAAGCTCATAAATAAATGGCTTCCAGAAATTGGTACCTTTTACAGCACTACAAAGTGGTAACATCTATTCCATAGACAATTATTATCATCAATATTATCCACTAGCTTTTAATACTTATCTAATTCTCTGTGGAGTAGCAAAGCTTGTCCTGAAATTCAAATATCTTTATATCAAAAACGTGAAATTCCACTAAAAATAAGAATAAGTAAATAAAAAGTGTATGTCAATGAAATGTACATAATTGTGGAGTAAGAATTACTTCCTCTTTTACAGTTACAAGTTATGAAAAAGTCATTCACTATGAATTTGGTTGGGCAATTTACTGACGAAATCTTATGCCGCATTCCAGGCAATGAACCTCAATACAACATTTGCTATTTTACAGACTTAATGTCCTCTAAGTCGTTTATACATACATACTACATATATATACACACACAACCTTATTTACCTTCTCTACCGACTACTTATGTGATGGGCAAAGCAATAAGCTACATAACAAATCTTTGCACATCTTCTAATTTACTCTATAGGGTAGGAAAGGTCATAACAAATAAAACACACAAGGATCTTCTGGCATTCGTAATGAGCAACAGTTTATTTGTATTTGTTGTACATGAGTATTTTTAAGGCAAGATTAATTTAATGCCAATGATGTGTTAATACTTCTTCTGAATGTAGATTTTTATGTCCCTATCTTGAGTAAAATTTATGTATAATTTTTATGCAATTAAATCATGAAAGACTTTCTGAACTGTCACTTTTTCCAAACATTTCGGTAATCTCAGTCCTAAGAAATTTGTGGCACCTTACAACGGTGAAGAAATCAAAATATTTATAGAACGTTATGTCCAGGATGGTGACTATGAGAGGTAAATTGTCATCAAGATAGCTGGATATGCCATCATTCTAGTACTCAAAAGGTACAGTTTGTCTCATTGTGAACAAACAAAATATCCTCTATGTAGTTACTAAGATGTGATATGACTGGCGTGTTTTAGAAGCAATAGTTGCCCAGCTTCTAGATGAAATATTCTCCTCCGAGCACACGTTTAATTACCTTCTTGTTGCTGCGATATTCGGTACTCTCGTGCCAATCGTCATATTAGGTTTGAAGGGTGATTCACTAAACCTCGACGTTTCTTACAGAATGCAATGAACGCAAAGTTGGAACCCTTGTACCATAACCTCCCAGAAATGACGAGGCTGGTAAACATTCCTAACGCATCTTACGGAAGATCTTAGCCACAGAGAAATGGTTGAGATGTTGAAGGCCGATGTAACTTTGCTGTTGCTCACATATGGCTGAAAATTTCCGTAGATAGTGATGAAGAGGAATACTTGATGGAGCGTCGAGTGAAGTATTTTCACTAAATGACAATAATCGCAGGATGAATCCATGTTGTGTCTTAGGATACTTCTGAGGACACTACCTCTGGTATCAGTCACACCAGACCTACAGACAATTCTGCAACCTTCGCAGAGGATTCAACTCTTGTCGCACGTCACTCATGACAACACAATGTACATCCATACTAATTTGAGAGAGGTGGAGTAATCCCATGTCCCATTTGGAATCACTTCGTCTGAACTATAACATATTTGCTGTTGTCTAGAAAAGGAATCTGTGAGAAACGCCTGCAATTATCTTATACGCAAAGAGCGCTGGAAATAGCTACAATACTGTATGACTTATTGCATCTTCTGAAACACTCATCAAACTGCTTTTTCAATTAAAGAAAATTGTAAATTACAGAGAAAACGATCATATCAAGAACATGTTTACAAACAAATGACTACAGCTTATGCAATTGTTGCCCATAGTAACTACCAACTTAAAACAAAAGAATAACGATTTCAAAGCCCTCACGATCTTTAAAGATAGCATTGCCTCACCCTTCTGTACCTATTCGTTTTAAAGCTACAATTAAAAAAATATATGAAACTATCGGCGTAAACCGTAGTTTTAGTGCGCAGGAATTTCGTGTCATACCATTAGATCATAATGATCCTAAATATAAAGGCTGGTATTCAACCGACTTCTGCTTTTACACCCTCACACACATACCTCCTTCTAACAAAGCCATTTTGGATTCCAGGAAATCTATAGATATACTTAGACCAAAATTTCGGTATTTAATGTTTGTACAGAATGTAATGCCTTCTTTACCTATGATGTATGCGTGGTAAGGGAAACACTGATAGTTGTAAGATGAAAAACATCTTTATTGCCAATATCACATCGTGCATAATTAAATGCGCCATACAACTTTAATGATTGTTCATCAAATTCGTGAGGTCATTGTCCCGTAAGAGCTCTCGTTTAATAACAAATAATCACATGGCACTGAAATGAATCGCTGCTGTGTAAGAGATTCTGAAAAAGGTGCTTTGATTTATTTTACCACATACCTACATGTAAAGGTAGAGGAAGCAATGTGTCCCAACCCAAAATCTGGCACTAAAATTTCATTGTAAATTTATGTATATCTTGGGAGCTTAAAAAATATGAAACCATGAACTATTTTCGTCTGGACTCAAACACTAAACGCTAGATCAGATAATCTTCTAAACAGAAACACGTAACCGGGAGATTTCTTAATATATAACGTAAAATCTAAGTTGTTGTTGTTGTTTTTTTACTCTCTTGAAAATGCATCAAACCATTCCGCAAAAATATTTAAAGTTTAACAAATAAAATAACTTGCAATTTCTGCAAATAAAGGCTAAGTTCTTTTCATTCTGAGTGAATGTTTTATAATTTCAAATACCCTGATAAAACAGGAATAAACGAAAGCTTAATACATAAAAGTAAAACACACTATTTTATTTAAATAATGAAGATCTTTTGGCAGACACCATTTTAATATAGCTTCCTGGCTGCATCCTCCAAGTCCTGTTAATTCTGGATTTCTCTTGCACAGTATGTGAACTGTAAGAGTGAGTGAGTGATGATGAGTATAAGGGCGCTCAACTACAGAGGTCATCAGCGCCCTTTTTAAATGAAACTGGTCATGGCAAAAGCCAGATATAAATTATTCTAAAACAGTATATGTTAAAAAAGACAAAAAATACATACGCCTTGAAAAAAATTGATAAATAAATAAATAAATAAATAAATAAATAAATAAATAAATAAAATAAAAATGTCATCCAAAAACCATAAATTCTATTTGCTAAATCCTAAAATCTAATCTCGAAAAGAATCTAAAAACCTTCTCCACTACTGCGTGATCGTCCGCTAGAATTTCTGCAAAGCTGACCGGCAGCTGCAGAGACGTCCTAAGGTCTGCTAGGTGAAAACACTCTAGCAGCACGTGTCGTACAGACAACGCTTCATTACAAAACGGACATAGTGGAGAAGGCTCCTTTTTAAAAAGAAAACTATGAGTAAAAATGCAGTGCCCAATTCGTAACCGAGCCAAACTCACCTCCTCGCAACGAGATGACCGACAGGAGGTAACCCAGGGAATCGGAAGTTCTTTGACAGATCTAAGTTTATTATTGCGGAGAGCATACCACTCTTCCTGCCAGCAGGTTTGCACAGCTCTCCGCAATTCGGCCCTAAAGTCTTCCGATGTCACAGATGGTATTCGAACCCTGGGCTTCATGATAGCCGTCTTGGCTGCTGAATCCGCCATTTCATTCCCCCGCAAGCCTACGTGACCAGGGATCCATGCACACACCACGTTAACGCCAGAAGCGTGTAAAACGTGGAGGGCATCCTGTATACGCTGCACAATTGGGTGGTAGTTGTACAGCTGCCGTAGGCTTTGAAGTGCACTGAGGGAATCACTCAGGATTAAGCAGTCCCCCAACTTTCGTCGGCGTACGTGTAAAATGGCCCGGTATATTGCATAAAGCTCTGCAGTAAAAATGGAAGTGCTAGTGTGGAATCCGAATGTATAGGGTTCGGTTCCACACACGTAAGCACAACCAACGCCATTTGAGTTCTTGGAGCCATCAGTATAAATTACAAAATGGTCCTCATATCGCGATAAAAATTCTAAAAAACATGTGCGGATACTAGACATAGACATGGTAGATTTATCATATTTAGTCATGCCCAGATCAACCGGGGACCCTCTGCACAACCAAGGAGGGTATGTCCTCTCCCCCCTAGGATACATCTTGGGCATGTCAGTATCAAGATGTCTAAGGAGCTCCCGGAAACGAAAACCAGGTGGCTTTGGTTTAATAGTAGTGTTCCTATAACGCACGTCCATGAAGGTATTAAAGAACGGCGTAAACGATGGATGTGTGGGCATGCAATTAAGTCCACAGCCATAATTGGCTAATAACATGTTGCGCCTGTACTGCAGAGGAGGTTCTGCAGACTCAGCATACAGGCTTATAACTCGGCTCGTTGGAAATGCCCCAACTGCTATACGTATGCCACAGTTATGGACTGTGTCTAATCTGTTCAGCACAGATGGTGGTGCTGAGCCATAAACGATACTACCATAGTCTAATTTGGAACGGATGAGTGCCCGATAAAGTCGCAATAACACTGCACGATCCGCTCCCCACGATTTTCCACTTAGTACCCGCAAGATATTCAAAGATCGGTCACATCGTGCTTTCAGTTGTGCTATATGCGACGACCAACTAAGTTTTCTATCAAATATCAATCCAAGGAACCTCGCCTCATCTGCAAAAGGTAGTAGATCAGCGCCTAGCCGGAGCCTTGGAGGTACTCGACTCTGCTGACGCCAGAAGTTTACACAGATGGTTTTCTCAGCGGAAAAACGGAAGCCGTTTTTTAAACTCCAACTCTTAAGGTTGTCCAAGGTGGTCTGAAGACGGCGCTCTAAAAACGGAGTGCGCTGAGATGTACAGTAGACGGCAAAGTCGTCTACAAATAGGCATGACGAGACACCTGGAGGTACACATTTCGAGATAGAATTAATCGCAATAGCAAACAACGTAACACTTAGCACCGATCCCTGTGGTACACCGTTCTCTTGAACAAAAAGGTTCGAAAAAACCGAGCCAACCCTTACTCGGAATACGCGGTCTTTCAGGAATTCCTGAAGGAAGAGTGGTAGGCGTCCACGGATATTCCAGGTGTGCAGAGTACGTAGCAACCCTGCCCGCCAACACGTATCATAAGCCTTTTCGAGGTCAAAAAATATTCCGACTGTTTGATAGTTCTTAAGAAATCCGTTCATAATCTTTGTCGACATGGAAACAAGATGATCCACTGTTGAACGGCGTCGTCGGAAACCGCACTGGATGTTATTCAGTAGGTTGTGCGTTTCCAGCCACCATACCAACCGCCCATTTATCATGCGTTCCATCACCTTGCATACGCAACTGGTGAGGGAAATAGGGCGGTAGCTAGAAGGGAGGTGACGGTCCTTGCCAGCTTTCAAGATAGGTATAATGGTAGCTTCTCGCCACTTTTCAGGAAACGTGGCATCAACCCAAACACGGTTATAGACCTCGAGCAGGAATGCCTTACCTTCAGGTGAGAGATGTTGTAACATTTGAACATGGATTCCGTCCGGTCCTGGTGCTGTCAGTCGCGATGACGAAAGAGCGTGTTCTAGCTCTGCCAAGATGAAGAGGCGGTTATAGTCTTCAAGGTTTCTGGAACTAAACACGAAACCTTGAGATTCTACCTGAGTCTTAATTGAGATAAACTCAGGAGCATAATTGCATGAGCTACACACCTGAGCGAAAGCACAGCCGAAGGTGTTAGCCACAACAAACGGATCAACAACAACTCCTGCAGTTGTTTTCAGACCAGCGATTGGCAGGTGGGTTGATTTTCCGGCCACGCGCCTTAATTTATCCCATACAACAGATGAGGGTGTACATCTGTTAAAAGATGATACAAATTTGTTCCATGAGGTCTTTTTGCTATCCTTAATTATTTGCCTAGATTTTGCACGCGCTTTCTTATACTCAATTAGATTACTTAGCGTAGGGTGTCGTTGGAATACCCTTAGAGCACGTCTACGAGCACGAATAGCATTCCGGCAGTCGTTGGTCCACCATGGGACAGGAAATCGACCGGGTTGGGTAGCCGAACGTGGAATAGACTGTTCTGCAGCGGAAAGAATTTTCTCTGTGAGATGATCGACAAAATCATTCACAGAATCGTGCTCGTTGTATTCAAAGACAGCCAACTGGGTGTAAAGATTCCAGTTGGCACGATCAAAGCGCCATCTAGGGATACGTGAGGGAGACACATCTTGTGCTAAGAGACTAAGAAGACATGGAAAGTGGTCGCTGGAATGTAAATCAGAGATGACATTCCACTGTAATGAAACAGCTAACTGGGATGAACAAACTGCCAAATCGATGTGCGAATAGGTGTTAAACGCGTCTGAGAGGAATGTGGGCTCTCCGGTGTTCAGGAGAACCAAGTTATTGCTCTCCAGGAATTTTGCAATGAGGTTGCCTCTCGAACATGCCCGATTTGAGCCCCAAAGTGGGTGATGGGCATTAAAGTCTCCAACTATTAGAAATGGTGTTGAAAGTTGGGAAACCAGATCTTCAAGGTCAACTAACGAGAGGTCATCTGATGGCGGGAGATATACAGTGCAAATGCAAAATTCTATTGATGGCAGCTTAATCCTTACAGCTACAGATTGTAAATCAGACTGTAGCTGTAACGGATCTACAAATATGTCATCCCTGAGGAGCATCATAGTACCCCCGTGTGCAGGAATGCCTTCTTCTGTTTCAACATCACACCTCAGTGGTGTGTAGCGTCTGATTTTAAAGTTGTCTTGTGGTCGTAGCTTAGTCTCTTGTAAGCATACCACTAAGGGGTGATGCTTACTCAGCAAAAGTTCCAATTCTGGTCGATGCGCTCTTAATCCTCGTATGTTCCATTGTAGGATAGCCATTGGAACTATGGGATATAAGATGTAAAGGTAGTCTACATTAAGACGACTTCATGGGTGGCCGAATCAATTTGCCCTTTTTCTTTGGTGTAGGGCTAGTTTCGGCAGGTTTATCCTGCCTCTTCTTTGCTGCAGATGTAGCAGCGTGGTCAGCTGTTTCATGCTCCATATCCTCTATGGAAGAGGACGGTTTTCCTTCTACAACCTTCGATTCGAGGGGCTCGAAGCGATTGGAAATTCCGACCGACGTAGATGACGGTCGCCGGTCGTGGTCCTCCCCAGAAGATGACTCCGACGATGATCTCGGAGACGCTCTAGGGCTACGTTTCTTGGACTTTTCTGGAGCAGACTTTGTGCTTCCTTTCAGGAAGGCAGTTCTATCATACTGCGTCTTGAACTTGATCTCTGGTGTTTGGTATACAATGGGCAATTTCGTCCTGTTGTTAGAAGTGGATGCTTTCTCAGGCGACTTCACTGACTTGTTATTTTCATTAGTCTGTGTTCTCGGAGTTTTAGATGTTGTTACTGATGCTCTTGGTTGCGATCTAGGCACTAGAACTTTCTCGGATATTGTTGCCCCGTTTATATCAGATGTTTGGGTACCAGCCTCCCGTTTCGGTGACGGAGTAGCCGCCACAGAGCTATAGGTACGGGAGGTGGTTGAAGAGGGCTTGAGAATACATAGAAGTTTCCGGGCTTCCGAAAAGGATACCTTTTCTTTAACCCGGATCTCCTGAATAGCTCGCTCTTCAATATAACGGGGGCATTCTCGTGAACTTGATGGATGTTCACCGCTACAATTTACGCATTCCGGAGGTGATGTACATGCATTTTCATGCATGCCGGCTCCACAGCTGACACATGTAGGTGCGCCTTTACAGAATGCACTAGTGTGACCGAACCGCTGACATTGGTAGCATCTCAGAGGGTTAGGTATGTATGGTCTAACCTCAATCACTTCATATCCTGCCCTGATCCTTTGAGGGAGATCTACCCGATCAAAGGTCAGGAACAGGGTACGAGTAGGAACCATATCCCCTCGTTCTCTCCTTTGGACACGATAGACTGCAGTTACGCCTTGTTCCTGGAGGTTCTCCTGAATATCCTCGTTGGACATTCCATCCAACGCGCTAGTGTTTACAACACCGCGCGAGGAATTCAGGGTCCTATGCATCTCCACTTTGACTGGATAACTGCCCAGCATGTTGGCTTTCAGTATCTTTGCTGCCTGGGATGCTGTAGTTGCTTCCACCAGCAGCGTGCCATTTCTAGATTTTGTACATGATTTAACTGCACCAGCTATATTGTCAAGACCTTTCTGTATAATAAACGGATTAACCGTAGAAAACGTTCTACCTTCCTCCGTTCGTTTAATAACTAAGTAGCGAGGACCACACTCAACTACTTGTTTAACACTGTTTTCAAACAGATCTTTTCCACGTTTATTGTTTTTTGGGGGGTGTAGGTTAACCATAATATTAGGTCTAAATTTCATCCCCCAGTGCTCCCCACCCACCACGGAGTCCAACAAGGGGTCACCCCACTGGGATGACAGGGCTACACAGGGGATATAGCGAGCTCGCCGTCCCACTCACCCTGGAGGTCGGTACAATACCTAGTCCTGGCCGATTGATTAGGGGTGGGTTAGTCCCTAACCTCCCGTTTAGGCGAAGCAGAAGCCAAAGTAGTGTATTAGAAATGCGCACCCTCCCCGAATTCAGAAAAATACTGTTACGAGCTCAGATACGCATCCCTCAACCACCAGGACAAACCTTTCCACCGACACGGGTCTCCACGCACGGCCTACACGTGGGTGGGCCTGTTGACCGTCTCCCTCAACCACGAAGAGGAGCCCACACGAGGGAGACTGTTGGCTCGGGACCCCGGGTTCGCCAAACCCGTACCTACCGAAGTAGGCCCCTGGGGGGGAAACTGTAAGAGTAAGACAAAATCTAATGCAAAACTGAATATCTGGTGGAAACACACTTGCTATGTCAAAAGAAACCGGCTGGTGGGTTAAATTATTGGTGGTGCTCAAATGAAAAATAAAATACAGAGTAGTAATGACTCACCTATTTATACAGATTCTCTGCTCTACTCTCCTTAGACCTGGCGAATCTATCGATAACTTTTGCGTTGAAGTCGCTGACCTTCATAACAAACTCTCTCTCAATTGAAAGCATTGCTAATGCTGACAGTCGGTCCTGTGACATTGTGTTCCTAAGGAAAGTTTTTATTCTTTTTAAAGTTGAGAAACAGCATTCTGCTTCAGCGGTACACATTGGCATAATTAACAGTACTCGGAGAAGTTTGACATTTTCGCTGAATGTAGCACATAAATTGTTTTTCTTAATGAAGTCCATCAAGCACAAAGCGCCGGACATTCCACGAAATTCCTCTAGAATGTAAATTACAGTCAGTTCTCTACGAATTTTTGTTCCAATGATAAAAGGATAGAACCTTATTGTTTCTCTAAGGGAATCCTCTGGAAATGTCTTAGAAACTTTCTTGATGAAACAAAGTCGAGGCTACCAGATGTTTCGTGAAGCTAACTCTGTCCTTTGCTTCTCTAAGAATGTCACATCCTTCAAGAGCTTCTCTTCTTTTCACATCATGATCTTCTATTCTTCTCCTCTTAATTGCAGTTTCTTCGTGTTCCTCGATATCCAAGCTATTTCTTACCTTTTGCACTTCCCTTTCAAATGCGTTTAGCTGGGCGATGGCAAATGTTGCATTGCAGTCTCGTTTCTGCAGCTGATTGTACAAAATGTCCACATGGGGCATGATCTTGTAGAAGAAAGACAGCCAGAATACAAAATTATAATCTTTCAAGGTGGCCATAAACCCAGAAGCCTGAACAGGTGTGGCGTTGTTGTTTAACAGAGCTCTCTTCTGAATAACCTCCATACATTTAATTAAATTCTCCCTGTGTTCGAAAAGCAGAGCACACAGAAGCTAAGCCTGAAGTTCACGCTATAGCCGTTGCTAAGAGTAGGAGGAGCTAGGTTTATAAACCTCCATTTAAACAATGTATAAGAAGCCACTCCCATCTCTTCACCTTCCCGCAACCCCCTCAGAGAACCCACATTTGGGCGAAATCTTAGGTCAACACTTCGCTGCAAACCTGGCGGCTCCTACAGCTAACCTCTGTTTATTTCGACGATTGCGGTCATGGGCAGCTACGGACAATAAGCGTAATTGAAACATGTTTGTATATAAAGCAATGCAAACAAGTACAGCTTTAATGTGCAAAATGCACCTGTTATATATTCAGAATCAGTGGATGTAGCGCAAACCTGCAACCTTATGGAGGAACCGCCCCTGTTGTAAGGGTAAGTAGACACCAGCGGTGAAGCCGTGGTCACGGATACACATTGTTCCGTCGAAGAGAGAGGTGAGGGTCATCAAATCTTATATCTGGAATGAACAGCTTAACACGGTGAGGTGAAAGATCCCGGGTTCAGTAATGCGCGACTGCGAAGTGCGGGGAAAACAAATATAAAATACATAATCTTACAGAAACGCGATGCAGTTAACAGTGTTATGAAAAATAAGTGCCGAACATTATTTCAGTGTACCCACGATATTCCTTACTGCCCTCATTCACTTTTGAATCCCGCCTCACCAAACATTTTAGCTAGCAATTAACAATCGATCCTGAGAAGTGCTTCCAGATCCAATAGGAACCGAGGTGAAGATCGCCGTCGACGGGCAAGAGCAGTACAACGTCTTTGATCACAAGAAGAGATAATAATACCGCTTCAGGTGTTACGTCAGGTTATTTTCGGACTTCCTCCACATTTTGGCTGCTTCTTGTACAAATTTCTTTCGTTTTTTCCTTTAGGTATCAGAATTTTACAGCCCTTCCTCTGTCATTGTATTTGTGTTATCCGAGTTCTTACTACGCTTTATTTAGAGCCCGAAGAACAACTTTTCCTTTTACTAAGCATTCTTTGTCGAATCATTTCTGAGAACGTCATTTTGGTTTGTGCATTAGCGCAGTCTTGGCAGCTGATTCGAGATCATTATTTTATATGTTTGTCGAAGTTTTTCAATTCCTCTATCTTTTGGATTAATGCGTAGCTACCTAATTTACATTGTGTTTGGCTGCTCTGACTTTAGCTGCTCTCTTCTACCTATGTGTGGGATATGAAAACTGTCCGTTACTGGACATGTTTGTTAATTGATGCTTCATCTTTTGAGTAGCATTCTTTGTGATTTATTATTGTAACATTAGGCCCTTGAAGAATACTACATCTATGGTGCTCACATTGTGTGCGAGAAGTAAGTTCGATCTTCAGCTCTGTTGACAAATTCTAAGCCATCCTTTGTCATTATGTATAACAGCAGTTCGGTTGCTCTGTGGTTAGCTACTATGTACTAGGGCAAGCGCCCTGTGGCATCGTACAGACCGCCACGCCACTCTGCGTGCACCAACGAAGATCCATGCACGACGTGCAGTACAATACGGAGAAAATGTTTGGCCCCAGCGAAGTGTGTACCAGCGGATTTGGTAGTTTAAACGGAGTCGCACAAGCGTCAAAGATGAGGCACAATCAGGGCGTCCACCTGGGCCGTTACTGTTGCCAGTATTGAACAAGTGCGTGACCTGATCCTGACGAACAGACGAGTGACTGTGGGTGACGTGGCAAACCATATGCATATAAGCCACTATTCTGCATATGAAATCATGCATCTTCCAAACCACTTCGAACAAGAGAACAAACATCAGAGCATGTAATGGTAGCATCCCGATCCCCAGTCAAAAGGAAGATAAAACGTCAACTTTCTGCAGAAAAAGTAATGTTTACTGTCTCTTGGGGCTCTCAAGGGCCAATCCTGAAACATTACCAGGAAAAGGTAATATGCTGATCAACAATCTGAAGCCCGTAATTCCAACAAACGCAGAGGTCGATTTTCGGGAGTTCTTTTGTCACATGACTATGCGCGTCCACACAGCACCGCTCATATCGCTCAAACTCTACAGATGCTGTGTTTTGAAGTGTTAGAGTATCCTGCGTATAGTGCTGATCTCACCCCGTCGGATTATCATCTATTGGCTTCCCTTAAAAGAGCTCTAAGCAACTGTCAAATCAGATCCGATCAACAGGTGAAGGAAGCGGTGCACATGTGGCTTGCTGACCAACTAAAAACGGATTTCTTTTCCAGAGGGTATCGGAAAATTTTTCTTAGTATTTCTCTTACTATCGGCTTATAAAAACAGGAGATTCTACAAATATTCCCAATCCTGGGTTAAAGCTTAAAATAACATTTAGAGAAGAAATTAAGGAAAATATTTGCTGTGTTTAAGTTTAAAGCATCTGTTTTAAGTGTTACTTGGAGTGTAGATTTAATTTCTTTCCCTGAATATATTTTATATGAACTTATAGATAAAATGGCTGCGGGTGTTAGTGCACACAAACCTTTCAGAACATAAATATCTTAATGTGTTAATTGCTCATTTTCCACTACAAAATGAATAATCTCTTCTTTAAATTTTATAATAATATCGTAGTATAATAAAATAAAATCTAGAACATTTCTTGGAACTGTGTTATATTAAAGCTATACACCTATTAAACCTTAGTTATCATTTATTAAAGCTGTAGTGAACTGATTATGGGCCATTCTGAATAGATGGAAACAATCAACAGCAGAACGCAAAAGAGTGGCAGATAACAGCATGGAAAAGCATGGAAAATAAAAATTAGATACCATTATAAGGAAGAACTATTATCTAGTGAAAAAAGGATTATATTAAGAATGAACTGCAAAGATACTTTTAAATACAGAGTTGTGTGTAACACATTGAAAACAAGACATTTTCAATCCTAAGTATTTCGGGCGGAGGGGGGGGGCAACCACAGGTAAACATTTTTTTTTAATTTGCGTTCTCCAACGTTAATTCATATTGGACGATGAATGAAATGGGTGAAATGCTGCTCAAATGAGCCAAACTCCACAGGGCTTAGAGTTACCCAACATTCGTCTTTCAGGATAAGGGAAACCTCTGGGAAAAAACCTTATCCAGGTAACTCACCCTGGCCGAGATTCGAACTCGGGAACTCTTGAACATGAAGCTACCATCTACGCTATCGAGGCAGGTAGGTAAGCAAGTCTGCAATCTATTGGAGACTGGTGAAAGTGGCTGTAAGAAGAAAACAAACTTCTTTTATGGTGAAGAAAATGGTCACCGAACAATGGGATTTATGAGTATTTGAAGAAAGTAAAATTTTACAATAAATCTTAAATCTGGTATGAGAAATAAGCTAAGTAGCTAAATAGTTATAGATAATTTTGTGCATTATGTAGAAATCAATTAATATTTGCTTGTGTTAACAATTCCTGAAATTTCCTCCGAAGCGTTTTCCTTCACTTTAAAGCTGTAATTCATCCCCAGAGTCGTTTTTCTTTGTTTAAAGTAGAGGCTCTAAAATATATTAGCCTTACTTGTACAAATATCTAATGAGAGCCAACGTTAATTATTCAATTACATGGGGACTGAAAGGTTCCATGTAGACTAATTTTCCATATGTAACCTAATTACAGTCCTGCGCCGTGGCGTAGCGGACTAAGGCAGCATGTCTTGGTCCCTGGTCACGGAAAGCGGCCCGGGTTCGATCCCACACATCTGGTGGGAATTTTAGGTCCCGGGTATAGGACAGGTGCCCACTCAGCATCGTGAGGAAAGTGAGGAGCTTACGTTAGGTAAGCGGCCCTGGTCACGGAAACCAACATTCCGGCTGGGGGGATGCCGAGATGCTGACCACATCTCCTCCCCGTATCGGTTGGATGATCGTCCACCTCTGCCATGCGTAAGTGGGCGTGAGGCCGGCAGTCGGGTTGGTAGGCACTGGCCCTCCAAGGGCTGTCACGCCATGGTTTATTATTATTAACCAAATTACAACAACGCTTATCTGTATTATGCCAAGGCTAAAAGCTCTTATCACTTATTTGCGCTTTATTTCACTAGAGATGCATCCCAATCATATCATTCGCCTAGTTCTTATACGTATATGTATATTTTAGGCATTACTTGGATGCTCATAAAACAAATAGGAAATTTCTGTACCAGAAATAGCTAAATAATTTCTTGTGACGAGAATACAGGATATAAACAAAGTGATGTCAAATATTTTGAGTGAAATATTCCTAAACATTCAAAATTTTCACATGAACAAGGAAGCTAATCCCATTTTTCTCTCTCCATTCAACTCTGATATATTTTCAACAAATATATTCATTTTATTGCCTTTATTCTTTAAAGAAACTATGACATTTATTTTTATTTACTTGATTGATATTTAACCTAGTATTGTAGAGCAAGGAAAGTATAGGAAAATGCATCTTACTTTAAGTATAAGATTAATATCTATAGCATACATACTTAGATGTTTGGAAACTATAGTATAGTTCGACAGGACATACTGACAACAGAGTTTGAACCTAAACGTTTGCAATGAAGTTGTCCATGATAATCTTCATGAATCCTGTCTCTCGCCAGCTGGAAAACCACTTACATTTTCTTATAAACTAGTTCTATTATTTAATGGATGATGATGTGCAAGTGGCTATCATCTAAAGAATGGGTTTTGCACGATATTGCTCCGATACACTTTAGTAAGATAGTTCGTTATTTTTTTAATGATCAGTTTCTATGTACAAAAGCGGTGGCAGAGAATTCCTGTTTGATCGCCTGATTGGATCTGATGAATATCATTCTATGGGGACATTTAAAGTACTTACTTAGCAATGTAACTTCTGTACCTATTTTTATAAAACTCGTATGTAAACTGCACTCTGAGGTGCTAAGGATGAAAGGTAAGCTAATGGAATATATCAAAACAGAAAGAAGTAACTTGGAGAAATTTCTATATCATTTGTACCATTGCAATGAAGTTATGGGACTCTGGAATATAGAATATGGAATATAGAATATAGAATTTTGCTTCATAACAACCCAGGACATATTTGCATGGGATGGGTTAAAGGACACAGTGGAATTTTAGGTAACCAGAGAGCTGATTGCTTGGCTAAGAAGGCTGCAGAATCCAATCTTCCTGTGACATACTCTTTATGTCCTATTTCTACTCTAAGGAGAATAATACATCAACATATTCTTGAAGAATGGAACCAACAATGGCTAACAACTCCAAGTGGAAGTTTAACAAAAACATTATTTTTCCCTAGTGTATATGACAGAGGAAAATGTGAAACTCTTGTACCAAATTTTGTTTTGACACAATTTTTAAGTGGACATGGTAAATTTGGTGAATACTTATCACGTTTTCACTTAACATCTAACCCCAAGTGCATGTGTGGTGAAGAATTTCAAACTGTGGTTCATCTCCTTTTCTGTTGTCCCATTTTCTGGAGAGAAAGACAAGAATTAATATTCAAGCTAGACTCTCTAGGAACTGAACTTTCTGCTCCGCTCACATCTTTGCTAATGAAGCCACAACAGTATAAGTACTTCATGATATTTATAAACTCAGTTTTTAACGTCTGAAATAGTTTAAATTAATATGCATCAGATTATAACATATTTTCTTCCTTCTAGTATTTAAAATATTTTTGTTAAAATTGTGTATTTTTATGTATCAACTATAACCCTAATATACCACTGTGTAAAATAGGGTTCATAAATCTGGATAAATAAAAAAAAAAATATAGAATTTTGAAACCTGTGTTAATAAAGAGATTTTTTTAATGGTATGTTCTTAGGAACGCGACCCTAGAATATTATATAGCAATTTGTTTATAATCTTCAGACCTACCTAGGTATGGTATTGAGAAAAGAGCTAAGCAAAGGAAGTACGTAAGGAGACTAAAGCACATTGTGCATTAATGTCTATCTTTAAAATGGTGACACGTGAAAAATTACATGGTTTGCTAATAAAAGAATGTACGTTTCGTTGAATGAACCGGAAAGTTATTTAATTATATGTCTCCGTATTTCACGCATCAGTACACTTTTATAGTACTGGAAAGGAAAGTGCATAATATGAACAAACGAAACATCTTAGTCTTCTATTTATACAGCCTTGGTTTGTAGAACACGTGTGGAGAAAGTATTATCAACCCTCCCAGAAGCTATTTGTTCGGTTTCTGTGAAGAACATAAATGTAATGGACACTTTCACACACTAAAACATGCGGAAGTAGATGTGCTAATAGCTGTGCTTAAGTGTAAATTAACAAACCATTTTGTTACATCTCTTAGGAAACCTTTCAACTATTCTACGCTTCCTTTGTAATATAAAAATGCTTTACTGGATCATTTTCAATTATGTATATTCGGAATTATGATATATACAAGACCTCTAACAAGAAAAACTTTCAGCACAGATAATATCTGCTTATAGCTTTTATACCAGATCTATGAGGGCACAAAATTGTGAGTTTGTGTTTATTGCTACTGTGATCAGTCAACAAGGTCACCACTAACGTTCAGAAATGTTTGGTTTTGGTGAACTATTACACTCACTACGATGTTTAAAATGATTTCTCTGTTATTATGTGTCATTTATTGAATCTCATTATTAATATTTCGTTACTAAAATAAACATAAGCTTCTGGGATCGTCAGAGAAAACTTAGTGCTACATATTGATGTCGCAATGCAGTTCCGATTCTAAAAAGGTAACTTCCACAACTAGGCGCTGCTGGTGTTACTCAAGCAAACCTATAGCTTAACAATTTTATTACAACTAACATTAAAATTAAAGCTATTAGGGCTTAAACATCACAAATTTCAACGGTCTTATATCAGCTAATAATATATAATCTAATATGTAACGTTTACTTATTTACATGCTGTATGATAAACATTGCTAGAAAATTCGTACCTATACACACATGTCCTCCGACAATCACCATTGCAAAATGAACCTAAACATAATTACGATAATATTCACTTATGTTTCAGTTCACTTCCAATTAATCATGAAAGAACCCAGTATAGGAACTGTTTTATCAAGGTACAATACAATACAATACAACAGAATAGATGTGACAATCAACTGTTAACACACAATCATATTAAATAAATAAATAAATAGATAGATAGATAGATAGATAGATAGATAGATAGATAGATAGATAGATAGATAGATAGATAGATAGATAGATAGATAGATAGATAGATAGATAGATAGATAGATAGATAGATAGATAGATAGATAGATAGATAGATAGATAGATAGATAGATAGATAGATAGATAGATAGATAGATAGATAGATAGATAGATAGATAGATAGATAGATAGATAGATAGATAGATAGATAGATAGATAGATAGACAGATAGATAGATAGACAGATAGACAGATAGACAGATAGACAGACAGACAGACAGACAGACAGATAGATAGACAGACAGACAGACAGACAGACAGACAGACAGACAGACAGACAGACAGACAGACAGACAGACAGACAGACAGGCAGACAGACAGACAGACAGACAGCCAGACAGACAGACAGACAGACAGACAGACAGATAGACAGACAGAGAGATAGAGAGACAGATAGAGAGATAGAGAGACAGATAGAGAGATAGAGAGACAGATAGAGAGATAGAGAGATAGATAGAGAGATAGAGAGATAGATAGAGAGATAGATAGATAGATAGATAGATAGATAGATAGATAGATAGATAGATAGATAGATAGATAGATAGATAGATAGATAGATAGATAGATAGATAGATAGATAGATAGATAGATAGATAGATAGATAGATAGATAGATAGATAGATAGATAGATAGATAGATAGATAGATAGATAGATAGATAGATAGATAGATAGATAGATAGATAGATAGATAGATAGATAGATAGATAGATAGATAGATAGATAGATAGATAGATAGATAGATAGATAGATAGATAGATAGATAGATAGATAGATAGATAGATAGATAGATAGATAGATAGATAGATAGATAGATAGATAGATAGATAGATAGATAGATAGATAGATAGATAGATAGATAGATAGATAGATAGATAGATAGATAGATAGATAGATAGATAGATAGATAGATAGATAGATAGATAGATAGATAGATAGATAGATAGATAGATAGATAGATAGATAGATAGATAGATAGATAGATAGATAGATAGATAGATAGATAGATAGATAGATAGATAGATAGATAGATAGATAGATAGATAGATAGATAGATAGATAGATAGATAGATAGATAGATAGATAGATAGATAGATAGATAGATAGATAGATAGATAGATAGATAGATAGATAGATAGATAGATAGATAGATAGATAGATAGATAGATAGATAGATAGATAGATAGATAGATAGATAGATAGATAGATAGATAGATAGATAGATAGATAGATAGATAGATAGATAGATAGATAGATAGATAGATAGATAGATAGATAGATAGATAGATAGATAGATAGATAGATAGATAGATAGATAGATAGATAGATAGATAGATAGATAGATAGATAGATAGATAGATAGATAGATAGATAGATAGATAGATAGATAGATAGATAGATAGATAGATAGATAGATAGATAGATAGATAGATAGATAGATAGATAGATAGATAGATAGATAGATAGATAGATAGATAGATAGATAGATAGATAGATAGATAGATAGATAGATAGATAGATAGATAGATAGATAGATAGATAGATAGATAGATAGATAGATAGATAGATAGATAGATAGATAGATAGATAGATAGATAGATAGATAGATAGATAGATAGATAGATAGATAGATAGATAGATAGATAGATAGATAGATAGATAGATAGATAGATAGATAGATAGATAGATAGATAGATAGATAGATAGATAGATAGATAGATAGATAGATAGATAGATAGATAGATAGATAGATAGATAGATAGATAGATAGATAGATAGATAGATAGATAGATAGATAGATAGATAGATAGATAGATAGATAGATAGATAGATAGATAGATAGATAGATAGATAGATAGATAGATAGATAGATAGATAGATAGATAGATAGATAGATAGATAGATAGATAGATAGATAGATAGATAGATAGATAGATAGATAGATAGATAGATAGATAGATAGATAGATAGATAGATAGATAGATAGATAGATAGATAGATAGATAGATAGATAGATAGATAGATAGATAGATAGATAGATAGATAGATAGATAGATAGATAGATAGATAGATAGATAGATAGATAGATAGATAGATAGATAGATAGATAGATAGATAGATAGATAGATAGATAGATAGATAGATAGATAGATAGATAGATAGATAGATAGATAGATAGATAGATAGATAGATAGATAGATAGATAGATAGATAGATAGATAGATAGATAGATAGATAGATAGATAGATAGATAGATAGATAGATAGATAGATAGATAGATAGATAGATAGATAGATAGATAGATAGATAGATAGATAGATAGATAGATAGATAGATAGATAGATAGATAGATAGATAGATAGATAGATAGATAGATAGATAGATAGATAGATAGATAGATAGATAGATAGATAGATAGATAGATAGATAGATAGATAGATAGATAGATAGATAGATAGATAGATAGATAGATAGATAGATAGATAGATAGATAGATAGATAGATAGATAGATAGATAGATAGATAGATAGATAGATAGATAGATAGATAGATAGATAGATAGATAGATAGATAGATAGATAGATAGATAGATAGATAGATAGATAGATAGATAGATAGATAGATAGATAGATAGATAGATAGATAGATAGATAGATAGATAGATAGATAGATAGATAGATAGATAGATAGATAGATAGATAGATAGATAGATAGATAGATAGATAGATAGATAGATAGATAGATAGATAGATAGATAGATAGATAGATAGATAGATAGATAGATAGATAGATAGATAGATAGATAGATAGATAGATAGATAGATAGATAGATAGATAGATAGATAGATAGATAGATAGATAGATAGATAGATAGATAGATAGATAGATAGATAGATAGATAGATAGATAGATAGATAGATAGATAGATAGATAGATAGATAGATAGATAGATAGATAGATAGATAGATAGATAGATAGATAGA